>JARQOC010000007.1:97099581-97124284 GCA_033576535.1 Allobates femoralis
GGGTGTTATACATTGTTGCAATTTGTTAGGGGGGAAATGGATTGAATAGAACATAATGAATGGACTTTTACTGTTGTAAGAAGAGGACAGGTTCCGATCTGGGAAACCTGGGTGACATTACCCTTCTGAAAGCATAATGCCACCACTCATGTCCTTGAACTGTGTCTGTGACGCCATGAGGTCTACAAAATCTCGGATTCTGCCCTGTGGTATCTAGTACAAGACGTTGGCAGCAGATCCAGTCCAGTGGCTACATTCACACACAGCGTTTCGGCTGCTTTTTATGAGGATCGCTTGATTCTCTGCAGCACACTCCCAAAGGAATGAATATTCATGTAGCAACACCACTGCCCTTCACTTCCCCCCTCTGTAAACACACAACCAAAGCAGTGGAATTCACTTTCCATGGGAGCTATGTATCCTGTTGTGTGATCAGCTTTAAAAACATTCACTGTAAAGCAGAAAGGAGGGGGGAGGAGGTGTGTGCTCTTAGTAGCTGCACCTCTGACATCTTCATTTTTCTCCAGTATTAAGAAGTGTCATTGTGTGTATCTGAGGCATATGTGTAGTGTATGCTGCCTGAGATATTTATTTTATGTGAACATTTATTCATTTATAGCAAAATATTCATAATCGCTATACTTCTGAGTACATTCTAATACTCGCCTACTCGTCCGAAAAGTGAGTTCAATGTTAGTTAATTAGTGATAGGCTCCAGCCACACACATCCGGCCATAAAATGAGTCTTTCCGGAGCAGGGTGGGATGGTGCGTTTTTACTGCATAGAACACCTTGCTGTACCCCACTAGAGACCCTAACATTCAATCTGATCTCCATGGGGGGCCGACTCTCTTTGTGCATCGAAGGGAGCTGTCAATATGTGTCAGGTGGTTGCTCACAATCAACACATCACTCACGAGTACCGGCGATACTCGCCGAATATCACGAATACTGTACTATCCTTTCGAGATAGTAATGATTACTCTCGCTCATCACTGTTCATTTGCTCAACAGATACACACATTACATGTATGCAGGAACACCAATGTTCATACAAACACATAGAAATCTCTAACAGACAACACACACTGTAGCACAAAATCGTTCCCCCTTTCTTATCCCTTCCAACCTACAAAAGCCTGAGATTTTCAGTGTAACTTCAGCACTGGGGAGGGACAGAATACCAGCTTGGGTAGGCAGTTATTTAAATGCCATTTACATACTGTGGGCTACTTGTAAGTGAAGTAATAGACTGGACTAGTGCAGCAGCTGCCTGCAGGGTGTGAAAATGCTTACAGCTAGAAAACTACGAAGAGTACAGTAATGATTTTTACATATTCTGACAGGTCTGCCCAGGCCCTATTCAAAGGTACTATTAGTATTATACTGAAAAATGACCTGAGAGAGTCCCTTTAAGGCCAGTTTCATACCACTTCTTTGGTGTTTCAGGTTCTGTCCGGTGTTTTGCAGGAAACACCGGACAGAACCTGACCGTCCTGGGCAAACAGAACCAGAGGGCAATCGGCAGATCGCAGCTGCTGAAATTTCAAGATCGCGGCTAGCGGGGAGCTGGCCACGGTCCTGAAATCTCAGGCGGGGAGCTCTCCAGGTGCTGAAGTTAAGCAGCTTGCTGCTCAACTTCAGCACCCGGCATCCGTGAGCCGCATCCAATTTTATGTCGGATCTGGCGCCATAGACTCTCATGCTCCGAATCGTGCCAGATCCGGGAGGATCTGGGAGGATCCGATTTGTGCAGATTTTTGCCCCAGACACAGAAACGCTGCAAGCAATGCTTTTGTGTCCGGGACAAAAACTGAATGCAGCATGATGCTGCGGACAGGGACAAAACCGGGTGGCAAATAGCTGCCATTCGGCACCATACCACAAAATCGGGCACCGGACAGCCCCGGACCTGATCCAACCGTGGACTAACAGTTCCGGCTGGTGGTGCACTGGGGGCGTGTCACTGTACTTGGAGGCCATGCATATGCATTGACACACCCACATGCACTTCCTACCTGATTTGCAAGATGTCTCATCCCTGGCGCATCAGATCTTTACAAAGAAAGTATCACAGCACTACCGCTATGTATTAAATGGTGCGGACAGGTCCCCTTTATTGCTATATGGGAATGCATAGAAATAATTTACTTTCCAGTAGACATTTTTTAGTGAGATGTGCGCCTTCTCCTCGGAGGCTGATGTGCGCCCTCTACACTGAGTCACTGATTGTATTTGCTATTAAATCTGCTGACCCTGAGCCAATATACTGCAGCTCGGCTTTACTTGGCGACATAATCTCCTCCTCTGCCAACCATTCAGACTGAAACTGAACATTGAACAATAATAAAAGATCGGCTTTTTTTTGGTTTCTTCTGTTTCTGCTCTTACATTTGTTCGCAGCACGGAGCAGACGTTCCACAATACGACTTTGGCTCCAGGTCTGAATGGATATAACAAAAATATATATATACCCCCCTCCTTTTTAATGATCTTCATTTAGTGCCGTTCCAGCTCCAAATAGTTCTGCTTAAAGAAGTAGAAATGATTCAATGGCTCCGGATCTGGAACACGTTTATATTCTGCAAAGTTTCTGCATTTTTAGAAACTTGAAAGGATCAAAAGCAAAATGGGATCTTCCCGCTAAAAGAATGGTCACAAATACCTTTAGGGTAGAGCGGAGTAGATTGGGTTGCAGGACCCTGGACTGGCAGCCACCGGACTCCAACACTGAAAACCGGCTCTTACCTGCCAGTATCGCTGGCAGGGGTAGATTAAGGGTACCGTCACACGAGGCGACGGTACCAACGATTTATTAGGCGATGCAGGGGCGTGGCCTATCGGCACCGACATGTAATTGGGCGATGGCGACGCCTTTTACTGTTCGCCTGGTTTCACAGCAGTGCTCTGAAACCAGGCGGCCGATCTGAGGCGATGTGCACACATCGCCCCATGTAAACGGCCGACAGCGACCTGACAGCCGATGAGAGTCATAGGCTCCCATTGTACTGCATCGCCGCTGGGGTTTTGAGACACCCCGGCGGTGATGCCGCCTGTCAGCTTGCCGGGGCATCGCCGGAGGTGTCTCCCCGTGTAAGTGGGGGGCGGCGACGCTGGTGGGGCGCCAAAAGTGTGCGCGCACCCGCCAGTCGCCGCCGACAACTCCAGCCCCGTCGCCAGGTGTGACGGGACCTTTAGGGTACCGTCACACCTGGACACCTCGGTGGCGATTTCATAGGCGACGCAGGGGCGTCTCCCAGTGTAAAGGGGTGATAGTGAGGTAAAAAAATCGCGTTAGAGTGGTGGCCTGGTTTCACAGCAGTGCTCTGAAACCAGGCGAGCACTCTGGGGCGATGTGTACACATCGCCCCATGTAACATGGCGATCACCGATTTTACAGGCGATGGGAGCCATAGGCTCCCATGTTACAGGATCGCCGCTGCGGTTTGTGGACACCCCAGCGGCGATGGCGCCTGTAACATCGCCGGTGCGTCACCGGAGGTATTGCCGCATCTAAAGACGCGACAGTGATGCTGGTGGGGCGCCAAAAACGTGCGCCCTCCCGGTAATATCACCGGCAAGATTCCAGGTGTGACGGTACCCATAGGTTGAGAATAGTGACGGGCGAACCTGCCGATGTTCGGGTTCAACAAACTCGCCCGAACATATTTTAAAGTTTGGGTTGGGGGTCGAAAGTGGCTCCAACTTGGGTCTGAACCCCAAACTCGAAATGTAAAGTTATGGGATGGAGGCTAGGAGGCTGTAAAAGACAGAAGATACTTATTAAACAGCATTATACTTATCGGCATCCAACTGCTTGTACTTTTGAGGCTGCTCATTGACTTCCTGGATATTCACTGCAGAGGGACCCAACAGCCAATCACTGATGCTGTCCCAGAGAATTGGCGCACCAAAACCACGATGTGGTTTTTTCTACGGATTTTATGCTCTTTTGACGCACTTTTGCCACAATACTGCATGCATTGTGTTCAATGTGCTCATCTGTATCTCCTGGCCCAAAAAAGGCGCCAAAACCACAACACAGTTTTTGCCGTAGATTTCATGTTTTTTTTGGTGCATTGTGTTCAATGTGTTCATCTGCATCTCCTGGCCCAAAAAAGCACCAAAACCGCAACATGGTTGAGCCCTTTTTATAAAATTATTCTTTGAAATATAATAATAATAAAAAAAAAAATGTCGTGGGCTTCACTGTATTTTTGTATGCCAGCCAGGTACAGCAGGCAGGTACAGGCAGCCCCCTACACCCAGCTGCCTATTTTTACCTGGTTGGAAACCAAAAATATAGGGAAGCCCTTTTTTTTTAATTATTTCATGAATTTCATGAAATGATAAAAAAAAAATGACATGGGGCTTTGCTGTATTTTTGGTTTCAAAACAGGTACAACTAGGCAGCTGGGGGCTGGAATCCTCAGCGCAGGGTGGCCCATGCTTTTGGGGCCTCCCCTGCAGCTGCCTCAGAAAATGGTACATTCATACAAGCGCCATTTTCTGGCACTGTACCCCAACTTTTCCAGTGGCCCTGGTGGCGTTGCCAATCTGGGTAATAAAGGGGTTAATGCCAGCTTTGTATTGGCTGCTGGCACTAAGCCTGAAATTCATAGTGTGAGCAGTAAAAAAAAACACAACACCGAAAAAAACATTTAGAAATAAAATACAAGACAACCCTGTTTCCCATTTTTAATTAACAAAAATCCTTCCCTCCGACATAATCCACAGGTTACATCTTCAGCTCTGCTGCATATCTCTGTGAGCACACGCCCATCCTGTGATTGGCTGTTAGTCACCTCTGCAGTGAATGTCTAGATAATGAGTAGCACCGGAAGTAGATGCAGTGGGACGGTGGGGAGGTGGGACGCGGTAAGTATAATGCTGATTAATAACTATTTTATTTATTGGTAAAGCTCCCCCACCCAGGAACCCAAACCCAAACAGTATCACGGACTTCCCAGGAAAGTCTGTGTTCGAGATCTGTGCCCGAACACTAGGTGTTCAGTACGGACCCCGAACTTTACAGCTCGGGTTCGACCATCACTAGTGCAGATCCATAAAAGAAAAAAAATGAGAAAAACAGTGGCATACGTAGCGCACTGCACAGTTTTTTCCCCCTTATTTACAGCGTTATACATAATAGAGGAGGGGTGGGAAATTAATTTATCACAGCCCTCAGTATTATAGCAGGAGGCCACATGTAGCCCCCAGCACACAGCAGGAGGCCGCACGTCGCCCCCAGCACACAGCAGGAGGCCGCACATAACCCCAGCACACAGCAGGAGGCCTCACATAGCCCCCAGCACACAGCAGGAGGCCGCACATAGCCCCCAGCACACAGCAGGAGGCCACACATAGCCCCCAGCACACATCAGGAGGCCGCACATAGCCCCAGCACACAGCAGGAGGCCACATGTAGCCCCAGCACACAGCAGGAGGCCGCACGTCGCCCCCAGCACACAGCAGGAGGCCGCACATAACCCCCAGCACACATCAGGAGGCCGCACATAGCCCCAGCACACAGCAGGAGGCCACATGCAGTCCCAAGCACACAGCAAGAGGTCGCACATAGCCCCCAGCAAACAGCAGGAGGCCACACGCAGTCCCAAGCACACAGCAGGAGGTCGCACATAGCCCCCAGCACACAGCAGGAGGCCGCACGCAGTCCCCAGCACACATCAGGAAGTTACACATAGTCCCAAAAATTTACAGCAGAAAACAGCACACAGCAGGAGCAAACATCCAAAAATCTGAAGGCCAACCTGGGAACTGTCTGGGGTCATGGTTTCAACAAGTACCATACGCCACACACTATACCAAGCAGAGCTTTATGGGCCAAGGTCAAGTAAAAAAATCATTGCTGAAGAAGAGACATAAAAAAGATTGAGTGATCTTTGCCAAAGACTAACCACAATCCTTCTAGGAAAACGTTCTGTGGACAGATGAAACAACAATATACCTTTGTGGCAACGAAAAGCAACAGTTTGTTTAAAGATGGTGCAATGAAGCTTATAAGGAATAAAACACCCTACCAACCGTTAGGCATGGTGGGGGATCCATAATGCTGTGGAGTTGCTTTGCTGCGTCTGGTACTGGAGGCCTTGACCGTATCACAGGAAACATGAAATCAGAGAATTAAATATATGACTTTGGGTCCTGACCTCAATCCCATAGAAAATCTTTGGGGTGAGCAGAATTCTGCCATTAGGAAAAAGATCCTGCAACATTCAAGAGCTCGAACAAACTGCAAAGGAAGAGAAAATCCCAGCGGACAAGAGCGAGAAGCTTCTAGATTCTACAAGAAACATCTGCAAAGGGGGCGACCAAATATTAATTAGGGGCTTTATTGCTGCACATGAGGTTTTTACTGTTTCTTCTTTGGAATTGCAACTTGTAAAGCGGCAATGTGTTATTGTCGTGTTACGTTGGACAGTAATTACAACATTCCGAGGATAGAACTTTGTTACATTTCCATTTATTTGTGAAGATATTGTACAGTCTATGAAGACAATGAAGGGCCCAATAATGGTGACACGCACAGTAGAAGAGAATGTCTTTGGATGGGGCGTGCCTCCATATTTCTTTCTATCATATGTACTTTTCCTCTTCGCTCAATAAACCCTGGGATGAGCGGCAACAAATGTCCAACTTTGAAAAACAAAAAATACTAATATCCTTTGTAGGAGAGGTTTTATGCTTCATGTGGACACCTGTTGTTTGTGATATAGATTGCAGCCTAATGTATTGAAGTTGTATCATTATAGTCCTTAATGTTGCCACAAGCTGGTTATAATGGACAAAGGGGTAGGATAGCAGGATGGCAATGATGGGCAAAGGTAATTAGGGTACCTAGTCTGAGCCTACAGACTAAGCTTCCCTAGCTAGCCCTGTAACGAGAATTACCTCTAAAGGTGAGGATGTCTGGTTCACCACCCTTTCCCTGCTCCTGATCAGTCCTGGGCTAACACCCCCTCAACTCCACCCATCAATCTACTAAATTTCAATAATAAATATAAGTGAATAAACTTGCAGGACCCCAGTCCAGGGGTCTGGTTGGTGTTCTGTGGCCGCAGGACGGACGCCCAGCAACCAAAAAGTTCCTGCATGCATCCCGTCTCCTGTTTCGAGTAGCCAGCCTGCATGATGTTGTGTGTGCACATTACAACTCCAGGCCAATCAAAAGTAGAGTCAATCAGGATGACTGCAGGTAAGAAACGTTTGGAGGTCTACCGTCCGGTAGACATGGAAAACTGACCAGGGTCCTGCAAATGGATTTGTCCTCTTAAGGGCCCGTTACATGCTTCAATGTCCCAGCAATCCCACCAACGATCCGTTGTGGGTGGGATCGCTGGGACATCGTTAGCTGATCGCTGGTGAGCTGTCACACAGGCAGACTCACCAGCGATCAGGATCAGCGAGAACGCTGGTATCCAAGGTAAACAGCAGGTAACTAAGTGCCGCTCTGATCGTTGGTCACACGCAGCGATGCTGTGCGTCCAGCAGGCGACCACCAATAGATTTATGGACAGGACCATAAATCTCCGATCAACGACTTAAGGGCCCATTCCATGCTACGATATCGTCATGACATAAAGGACTTTTAAACCAGCCTGAAGAAGAGACCTGAGTTGTCTCGGAAGTTGCTATTTATTACCATCTTTTCAGTTCGCCATTAAAAGGTATCAACCAATGGGGACTCTCCGATTTAAAGACCCTTCCATCAATACTTATCCATTGATGATGTTGTCGTCTTTCGAGGTTGAGTCTTTTGTGTGAACAGACACAATTCCCTGTTGTTCCACTCGTCAGGAAGAGGAAGCTTATACGGCCCCGGATTTATCTGAATTGCGTTTCCCGTGAGTTACGCCGTCTGCCACCCTAAGTGTGAGCTCTGGGGATAATCTTATATCACCGCGGTCTGCACGACCTGCATAGCGTACGCTACTGACAGACATAACGCAGAACCTCGCTACTGACTGTTCCCGAGACAAAACCCAGGACCGACGGAGATACCGAGAGGAAGCCTGATTAAAAACAGCCAGAATGTATCTTACAGCAAGGAAATACCCGTTACTGAACAAGACCGATGCCGGATTACCTAATGTATAAATCAACTTCATACGTGATGTATTGGGGGAAGCATGGTTGTGTCCGGTCCTGTCGAGCATTACTGTAAGACTAAGTTTACATGTCCAGTAATCATCCATTAGAACCAATGGAAGGTAAATAGCGACCAGTTACTGGATCCGTTCTCATGTATAAATCAACTTCATATGTGATGTATTGGGAGAAGCATGGTTGTGTCCGGTCCTGTCGAGCATTACTGTAAGACTAAGTTCACATGTCCAGTAATCATCCATTAGAACCAATGGAAGGTAAATAGCGACCAGTTACCGGATCCGTTCTCCATAGACTCCCCATGTTAAATCAATTTTTCCAAAATGGACAAAAAATTTGTGTTTGCACAAAGGATCGTGCTGGATCCGATCTAATGGATGATTACTGAATGTGTGAACTTAGTTTAAGAAATCATAGGGGGCACAGGTACGTAGGAGCTTGTACATGTTGCAAGGCTCGTTAAAAGGCCCTACATTGACTTCCAAGGCTTGTGAAAGTATGTTTGGTCCCAGTACGACTGTCAAAAATTGAATCAACGTCATGTTGCTCAATGAGGCCGTGCACACCACATTTTTTGTGATCCGCGGCTGTCCGGTGTAAACCGGCCCTGGATCCAATTTTGGCCCTATAGTATTCCTATGAGGCCGGATGGGGCCGTTTGACATCCGGTTTCCATCTGTCCGGAAGGACACGGGAGGAATCGTTTTTTATCCCTGGACACAAAATCGCAGCTTGCAACGTTTTTGTGTCTGGAGCAAAAAGTGACACAAACCCAGATCTACTCGGATCCTCACGGATCCGGCGCGATCCAGCGCCCAATAACATAGGCGCCAGATTGCACCGGGCACGACAGAAAAATCTGTCCGGGTCCCAGAGGCCGGGTGCTGAAGCTCAGCACCGGCCGGGGCTGAACTTCAGCACCTGGAAAGCTTCCCGCTGCGTTTTCAGGACCGCGGCTAGCTCTTGCAAGCAGCAATACTGACATTTCAGCCGAGGACTTCCGATTCCGGAAGAAAACAGAACCGGTTCTGTTTGTCCGGAGCTGTCAGGCTGCATCTGGTGCTTCCTTCAAAACACCGGACACAGCCTGAAAGGGTAAAAATGTGGTGTGAAGCCGGCCTAAGTGATCCAAGGAAAAAAAATCACAGCATGCTGTATTTGACTGCTAGAATTTGATGGCACTCAACAATTCAAGACTTTGGGTCCGTGTACTCTGGAGGAGGCTGGTGTGGGCTTTAGAGACCGGCCATGATCATGTGTACCCGCTCATTAGCTTACTGTAATATTCACTGCATCCCGCTGTCCAACTCTCAGTGCTGAAGCTGGCCCTGAGAGGTGAGTGGTAGACAGTGTATATTACAGTACACTAAGCCTGCCGACCCCCCTCTTCCTGTATATGGCCCCCCTCTGCCACACACACTAACATAATAAATGGTGTAACATACCTGTCCACCGTCCCCTCTATCTCTCCCTCTGCAGCGTCGCCTGTCTTGCTCGCTGTCTGTGCGTCACTGTGAGCCCCGGTCACATGATCGGATGACCCGGGGATGCACAGACGGATTGCAAGATGGACGACACTGCAAAAGGAGAGACGGAGGACAGGTATGTTACACCGTTTATTATTTTAGTGTGTGCGGCAGAGTGGGGCTATATCCAGGATGGGGGGGGACAATGTACCGGGATGAGGGGTGCCATATCCCGGAATGGGGGGGAGGTTCAATATCCTGGGATGGGGGGGCTATATACCAGGATGGGAGGCTATAGACCAGGATGGAAGGCTATATACAAGGATGTGAGGCTATAGACGAGGCTATAGACCAGGATGGGAGGCTATATACCAGGAATGGAGGCTATATACCAGGATGAGGGAGATATATACCAAGATGGGAGGCTATATTCAGTATGTGAGGCTATAGACCAGGATGAGGGGCTCTGTACCAGGATTGGAGGCTATATACCTGGATGGGGGAGATATATACCAGAATGGGAGCCTATATTTAGGATGAAAGGCTATATACCAGGATGGGGGAACTATATATCAGAATGGGAGGCTAATACCTGGATAGGGGCTATATACTAGGATGGGATGCTATATACCAGGATGTAAGGCTATATATCAGGATGGGAGGCTGTATACCAGTATGGGAAGATATATATATATATATATCAGGATGGGAAGCTACACACCAGGATGAGGGCTACATATGAAGATGGGAGGCTACATACCAGGATGGGAGACTATATACCAGGATAAGGCTATATATCAGGATGGGGGCTATATACCAGTATGAGGGGCTATATACTAGGATGGGTGGCTATATTACCTGGACGGGGCTAGGGATGGGGACATTACCCCCATAACAGTGTCAGCAGCAGATCCCCCTCCCAATAACAGTTATGGCCCCTTTACACGCAGCTACAGGTAACAGGTTTTCCACAGGTAACTTACTGGCTGCAGTGAAATCATGGAGACATGGTTCTATCTTGTTGCTGTGTACAAATGGAATAATGTCTCCATGATTTCACTGCAGCCAGTAAGTTACCTGTGGAAAACCTGTTACCTGTAGCCGCGTGTAAAGTGGCCATTACAGTCACCTATTTTCCTCCTCTAAAATGTGGGTGCGTCTTATAGTCCGGCGCGTCTTATAGTCCGAAAAATAGGGCAAATGAAAGGCGCTTCATATTAATTTCCCTT
Organism: Allobates femoralis; assembly: GCA_033576535.1. NCBI lineage: Eukaryota > Metazoa > Chordata > Amphibia > Anura > Aromobatidae > Allobates > Allobates femoralis. The sequence goes on from JARQOC010000007.1 coordinate 97,110,404, forward strand.
TTTTTTTTTGCCCAAAATCTGCGGCGCCTTTAAATTGGCGCTGTAACTGTTTTTTTTTTTCTCGTCAAGAGAAGTCACTAATGATCTTTTAATAAAGGTATTGTTTCTATAAAATACTTCGTTATGTTCTTGTGACAGTCTCATCATGGCAGACTACATCTGACTGGCAGCTTACGTTCCCATCAAATTAAAAATAAAATGTAAAGCCATTATTTAAAATGATTATTAGTCTTCACCCACACGCAATGTATATATATATATATATATGATGAAGATGAAATATCTGTCAAGTATGTGGCGGGCGGAACGTATGGAGAGTTCAACTTTGTTTTTCGAAAATGTTTTACCTGTTTAATGTGAGTTTGCTTTGTATTGTTTATATAGTATATTAAAGCGGGATCTCGTTAGATCATTAAAGAGACAAGAAGGCCCAGCCGCTGAGACCCCCTTCTGTCCCCAAGATAAAGGGAGTTGCGGTCAATCATGCACGTTGCGAGGCACGGATGAGACTGTAGAGGTCAATCGCAGGAGGTCCCAGCGTTTGGCCAAACAGTCTAAATCCTAAAAAAAAGTCTCTCTTGCTTTAAGTGAAAGATGGAGGTCACTAGGGCCCAGCTGATCCCTTACCTTGAGCTGCCTATATATTGCCCTTGACTCCCAGGATGCCCTGCTGGTGATAGCTTGTCAGGTTTTTGGAGGAAGCTTCTCAGCTCTTGCAGTGTATCCTGGAGTCTGTTGGTTTGCTGGTTGGATCTGCTGAAGCTAAGTGTATCTCTTCCCTCTTTGTTTGTTTCCCTTGTGTGTGTATCTTTAGTTGGTAGCCGGGCTGACTAGTGTTCACTCGCTCTGATCCTTATTTAGTAGCAGTTCAGGGTCAGGCAGGGAATAGGCATCCTGGCGGTGACAGTCACGGAAACTGTATAGGGACGTTAGGGGAGCCAGGCACCAGTGCTAGTTTATCTAGGGGTCACTATCCCCCCTTTTGCCCTTACTATCAAGGTCTCCCCCCTCTCCCCTGTCGTCAACCAGCGCTGGGTGTCTTCCCACGTCCAGCGTGACACTTCTATAATCAAGCAAAAGAGCAGATGACTTTTTTTGGCCTGCAGCGAATCACAAAACGTTTCGATTCTGGTGAAATCTTACTTTTGGGAAAATATGAGGTAAATTTAATTCACCTTGAATTGAGTGGCTAATCAACTCTACTATGGGGGTCCCACCACGTCAATGCACCTTGACCCGACTGGACTGAGGGGTAGCCCGGCTACCGTGCATGATAGTGGCACACGGACCAAAGATGTCCGGCGCACTACCCGCAAAACAACAGATGGGGAGACTCCGTGGGGCGGGGAGGAACAAATACACCGGAAGGCCCTGTTCATAGGGAACGAGGAAGAGGTGACCTCATGCACTCACCTGCACCTGTGCCCTGATCTCCAACCCGTCGCCGAGCAGGATACCTATTCACTCGCTAGCCCTCAATACTGAATGGTCGGCGGGAGCACTAGTCCCCGACCACTGCAATAATAACAACAAAACGGAAGGGCAGACAGAGAGGGGAATTATAAAAACAACTTTGACAGCAGACGGGTTAGCAGTAGTCGTCTCTCCAGAGAACCTCCTGCACCTCAGGATGCTTGGCTAGCAAAGGGTGCTGGAACCCTGATGGGAGTGATCACAAAGTAGCCACACCTGGTAAGGAAACTAAGGAGTCTGAACTGACATTAAATCCTGAAAGGAAAAAAAAAATGAAAGGAATGAGACAGAGGTCCCAAACCGGTCACAAGTCTCCAAAGTAAGAGAGAACATGGTGACAACGGGGCTCGGAGAATGAACGGAATCTTTGCCTTGGGTGAAATATAAGCGATTGGTTGCAACAGATTACATTGCATTTATGTTATTTGTACCATATCATTATCTGAGCTTTTCAAAAATTGCTACACCGTCAGTTTTCGATGCAGTCATGGGACAGGCGTCACATAAATCCTCTTAAGTTCGTCTGGCTATTACTTATTTGCAAGCAGCGAGCAGACGTTTCTGCTTACCGATCTGATTTCTTTTTAGTGAGGATACATTTACTTCTTCGAATATTTTCGGGCATCTGGCAGTTTCTATTTAGTAATCATAACGTGGAAAATACGTGCAAAACGTCTTTTATGGTCGAGAGTCAACAGGAAGGGATTTTTTTCTTTTTCCATCTATTTAAGTATCTGAATAATGTCTCTGTTTTCTACATCAAAGTTCAAGATGTTAAACGAGGGAGTTACCGAACGCCAGCCGTGGTGGAACCAAAGCGGCATGATGATGCATTAGATCAACATTTGGTTACCTCAGTCGTTTTAATGGCCGTTAAAGCTGAGTTATTTTCTCTTCTATCTCCTGAATGCTGGTTTTATTGCTGAGCATATTTGTGGGCTTAGCCTGTTTAGCCTTTGTGGCTGCTGATACAATGCTTTTAGGCTGTGTAATTCAGAAGTCCTGACTACTGGTAATAAATGGAGTCATCAGGGTGGCACTGGGACGTCAGTCTCTGCAACGACCACATTTTATGGGATGAACTAAGATCAGTCTCGAAGTATTCCAGGATATGAAACGTATCGCTGGGACTCGGTAGCTGGCGTTCTTGTGAGGTCCATATGTGACTTAATGTATCATTTTGCATCATGACTGTACTTGTGCATTGCTGAGATAATATCAATGTTTTAATGGCTGATTATCGAGAGAGAGCATTTAGAGGTTAATCCTAAAGGCTATGGTGTCATGCGTGTAGTGGACGAGGGGAATGGAGCAGGAAGGCATTACGGGCAAAGAGGGAAAGCTAGTCAGGCCTTGGACTTGTAGAGTGACACCCAACGCAGGATGATGAGGGGGGGGGGGGAAGGAGTCCCTAGTGCTAATTGCAAAGGGGAGATGGTGACCCCTAGATAAACTAGCGCTGACACCTGGCTCCCCTAACGACCCTATACTGTCTATAGAACTGTGGCCAAACCGGATACTCCTCCAACACCTGACAAGCTATCAGCAGCACAAGGACGAGGGGAATGGAGCAGGGAGGGATTACGGGCAAAGAGGGAAAGCTATTCAGGCCTTGGACTTGTAGGGTGACACCCAATTCAGGGTGATGAAGGGGGTGGGGAAGGAGTCCCTGGTGCTAAGGACAAAGGGGAGATGGTGACCCCTAGATAAACTAGCGCTGACACCTGGCTCCCCTAACGACCCTATACTGTCTATAGAACTGTGGCCAAACCGGATACTCCTCCAACACCTGACAAGCTATCAGCAGCACAAGGACGAGGGGAATGGAGCAGGGAGGGATTAAGGGCAAAGAGGGAGGCTAGTCTGGCCTTGGACTTGGGGTCTCTGACTAGCCCTGTGTCGTGCTGGGTGCAGGACGATGAGGGGGGTGGGTAAGGAGTCCCTGATGCTAATGGCAAAGGGGAGATGGTGACCCCTTGCTAATCTAGGGCTGACACCTGGCTCCCCTAACGACCCTATACTGTCAACGCAACTGTGGCCAAACCGGATACTTTGCCCTGCTATCCCTAAACAAAGACTACACAGGGATCAGAGCGGGTGAACACTATTCAACCTGGTGAACTACTAAAGAAACACACCAGGAAACTAACAAAGAGGGAAGGGAGAAACACTTAGCTTATGATGATCCAAACAGCAATCCAACAGAAAGTCCTGGATGCACTGCAGAGCTAGGGAGCAACCTCCAACACCTGACAATCTATCACCAGCATGAGGACAAGGGGAATGGAGAAGGGAGAGATTAAGGGCAAAGAAGGATGCTAGTCTGGCCTTGGACTTGGGGTCCCTGACTAGCCATGTGTCATGCTGGGTGTAGAGTGACACCCAACGCAGGATGATGAGGGGGGTGGGTAAGGAGTCCCTGATGCTAAGGGCAAAGGGAGATGGTGACCCCTAGCTAATCTAGTGCTGACACCTGGCTCCCTAACGACCCTATACTGTCTACGCAACTTTGGCCAAACCGGATACTTTGCCCTGCTATCCCTGAACAAAGACTACACAGGGGTCAGAGCGGGTGAACACTAGTCAACCTGGTGAACTACTGAAGAAACACACCAGGGAAACAACCAAAGAAGGAAGGGAGAAACACTTAGCTTATGAAGATCCAAAGAGCAATCCAACAGAAAGTCCTGGATGCACTGCTGAGCTAGGAAGCAACCTCCAACACCTGACAATCTATCACCAGCAGCTCATCCGGGGAGTCAAGGGGTATAAATAGACAGCTGAAGATAAGTGATCAGCTGGGTCCTAGTGGCCTCCAACTCTCACTAAGAGAGAAATTACTCTTAAAGGGAAAGAGACATATTTTAAGATTTTGGCTGTTTTACCAGACGCTGCAACCTCCTGTGAATGGCCTCCACAACCTCATCTGTGCCTCCTGACACACCCGTGACACTGTTCTCAAAGGTACCTCTGAAGGTGAGGAGGTTCGATCCACCACAATATCCCTCAAATCCTCAACTTGCCCTCCGCTAATAGCCCCTATCTCCACCCATGGACCAGGAAAAGGACACCACTCCAAAGGATAGGAAAGACAGCAGCTGCACCAGCAGCACGTCTGCACAGCACGGGTCCTAGATTAGAATGAACTGAATGTGGGACATTTGGTGGAGGGGAGCAGAACTACTTAAGGCTGAGGGAGTGGAGAGCAGAAAGCTCAGACACACCCCTTCACCTTTACTTCCACCTGCAGAACTGCAGAGAAGACTAAAGAAAAAAAAACCTCAAATAGCGCAGCAGCAACATTCCAGAACTGCAAAGGCAGTCAATACGTGACATATGGCCAGAATGACTGATGAACGAGCACTACAATGCTTGGTACCCAAAATGAGCAGGTTGGACGCTTGGACGGGCTCAACTTGAGTGTGTGTAAGAATAGGTTCCAGCTCACCGACTGCTCTTTGCTCATCCACTTGGGGCTCAGACACCGACCTGCCTTGGCCTTGCATTAAGGTTAATAGAAAAAAATTGGAATCTGGCTCAACAGGAATGGATTTGCTTTTTTTATTTTTCAATAAAGATGGTGAATACAGAAGAAAAAATTACATGGCTGACATGACCCAGTTGACGTGTTTCGACTGCATTAGGCAGTCTTACTCATGACTCAAGAGTCATGAGTAAGACTGCTTAATCCAATCGAAACACGTCGACTGGGTCAGGTTGACCATGTAATTATTTCTTTTGTATGCACCAACTTTACTGAAAAATCCATTCCTGTTGAGCTGGATTCCATTTTTTCTGTTAACCTCACCTTAAGTATAACGGAAATCAATGGGAAATTTGAGCATTTTTCTGGAAAAGTTTCCAGAAAAATGCTCAAGTTTCCCATTGCTTCCGTTATACTTGGTACTTGAGTCAAGCCCATCCAAGCATCCAACCTACTTGTTTCGAGTGCTGAACACTTAAGCATTCTAGTGCTCGCTCATCACTATATTATGTGTTTTGTAGCGATGAGCGAGCACTACAATGTTCAACTACTTTGTACTCAAAACAAGCAGGTTAGATGCTTGGTCTGGCTTGAATCAAGTACCCAGTATAATGTAAGTCAATAGAAAACTTGAGCATTTTACTGGAGGAGTCACCAGAAAAAGTTTCCAATTGACGTCCATTATACTGGGCACTTGATTCAATCCCCAATAAAGCGTCTCATCTGCTTGGAGATGGGAGTGATCACAAAGTAGCCACACCTGGGAAAAAAACTAGGGAGCTTGCTAGCAACAGAAACTGACATTAACTCAAACACCGCCAAAGGAAAGAAACACTTTTAATATGAAGTCTCAATACAGAAAAGAGACTAAAGTCTCAAACCTGTCACAAGTCTCCAAAGTAAGAGAGATCATTGTGATAAATGCAGCAGATGGCTTGGCAAAGATCAGCTCTCCAGAGTACTATTTATACCTCACGTAGCTAGGCCAGGAATGAGTTCAGTCACCAGCAAGGTATGCTTGACCATGTGACCATATAAAGGAGATGGGAGTGATCACAAAGTAGCCACACCTGGGAAGAGAACTAGGGAGCTTGGTAGCAACAGAAACTGACATTAACTCCAACGCTGCTAAAGGAAAGAAACAGGTTTAATATGAAGTTTAAATACAGAAAAGAGACCAAGGTCCCCAAACTGTCACAAGTCTCCAAAGTAAGAGAGACCATTGTGACAAAAGCAGCAGACGGCTTGGCAAAGATCAGCTCTCCAGAGTACTACCTATACCTCGGGTAGCTAGGCAGGAATGAGTTCAGTCACTAGCAAGGTATGCTTGACCGTCTGACCATATAAAGGAGATGGGGGTGTAACGCTTAGGCCAGTTTCACATCACGGCTCTATAAGGTCTGAGGCTGTCCGGGTGAACCTGACAGCCCCGGACCCGATTTCGCCATAATACATCCCTATGGGGCCGGATGGAGCCGGATGGCAGCTATCTGCCATCCGGTTTCCATCTGTTCGGGAGGATCCGGGTGTATTCGGATTTTTCTCCTGCTTGCAGCATTTTTGTGTCCGGGGCGAAAAATCTGCCCAAATTGGATTCTCCCGGATCCAGGGTAATCCGGTGCTCCCTAACATGGGAGTCTATGGGGCCGGATTGCCCCGATCTGGGAGGATCCGGTAGGATGCGGGAGCCGGACGCTGGCTGCTGCAGTTCAGTGTGAGCTACGCTGAACTTCAGCACCAGGGAGCTGTCCCCTGTGAAGTGGTTCAGCACTATTTCGCAAGGGACAGCTGCGCTTGCCTGAATCCGGCTACAAACAGGACATTAGCCCTTTGTTCTGTTTGCAAATCTGGTCCAGGGCTGTTTGATTCACATCGGACAGCCCCATTCCGGAACACACTGTGGTGTGAAACCGGCCTTAGGAGGTGAGGGAATCAGGTAACTGAATGGTGAGAGGGGTGAGGGGATTCAGGGGGAGCTAATCTGACCCTTACACTGGGGGTCCCTGGCTCGCCCTGCTCTTGGAAGTACCTCTGATGGTGAGGAGGTCCGAGTCTCCACCCTATTTCCTGAACTCCTGATTAGCTCTAGCCTGAGGGCCCCTACCTCCACCCACGGATCCGGAATCAAAGCTACTCCCAAAGCAAAGACTTCAGTGCAGCAGCAAAGCATCTGCACAGCACAATGACCAAGAGTAAAGAACTCTATCAGCGGCGTCTGACAGAGGAAAGGGAAGGCTATTTAAAGCCAGGGGAAGGGGATTCCAGGTGAGTCACACCCAAGCCTCACATCAACCCCTCAACCAGCAGCTGAGCACAAGACCTTCTCATCCGTACCTCATGCAGCTCTTGAAGAGATGCAAACACAAACACACACAGCAGCTTCCAGCAAAGTCAGCGCAATCTAAGCGTGTGATAGGAAGCGATCACAAAGTAGCCACACCTGGAAGAGAAGTAGGGAGCTTGGTAGCAACAGAAACTGACATTAACCCCAACACTGCCAAAGGGAAGAAACAGGTTTAATATGAAGTCTCAATACAGAAAACAAGCCGAGGTCCAAAACCAGACCTTCCCTTATATCTGAAGTCAGTTTAAAGTCATATTGATGGGCACTAAGGGGTTGTAATCAACACCAATGCCTTCTATAACCCATACAGATGCCTTTTATCGTAATATTCCTCTAAGAAGTGATAGTTGGATACATTGATTCTTCTCCGTATGCTTCTAATAATCGATACTTTACAACAAGTCAATTGTCCTTTTAATTACCTAGAGACGCGGTGTGTCGTCCACGCTGGTTAATCCTAGGCACTAGGGGTTGTAATCAACACCATGCCTTTATAACCATACAGATGCATTTATCATAATATTCCTCTAAGAAGTGATAGTTGGATACATTGATTCTTCTCCGTATGCCTTCTAATAATCGATACTTTACAACAAGTCAATTGTCCTTTTAATTACCTAGAGACGCGGTGTGTCGTCCACGCTGGTTAATCCTAGGCGCAGTTTGTGTATATACATATCGACTGCTGCCATTTTTAGTGTGTAATTTGCCATATTATAAGGAAATTGAGAAGATGGAGTTTCTGGTGATTTTACCTGATTTTCCCACTTAACAGAGGCATTTATGAGCTTCATTGTCAATCGGTTCTCATAGCAAGTTCATTACCCGGCATGTTATTTACGTTGCCTTTTCTGTAATTGCTGTTCTGGGGGAGGTCCTCAATATCTGCATAAACCGCTTGTATTTTGTATAATTTACATGTGATTAGGAATCCGCCAAGCTGTGTGAACAATCATTTCTGCCTGGATAAATAGCCCCTTTGGAGCCGGGTTTTCAAATCAATCTGACGAAAATTGATTGTCGGCCACGAGGGTACGAACACGTACCTGCCTCGCTCGGCGTTAACCCGTGCTGCGCTGGCGGTACGCGATAATATCTATTCTCTGCATCTAGGCATGTAGCAGAGCTGAATTGTCCAGGGTTAGCTCCTGCGCCGTCCGTCCTGTTCACACTGGCATTGTGTTACACATACTCCCCTGATAGGACTTTTTTTTAATCCCTGAGGGTACCTTTACACGCCGCTACGGCAGGATGGATGCATCCCGCTACAGGCTACAAATGTAGCTTGTAGCGCCAATATAGCCCGTCGTAGCGGCGTCTGAAGACGTGACGATACAGCCGGCAACAGATACATCTGTTTTAGCTCTGCTCGAAAACAGAGAGCTACAAAGCCGATGGTAGCAGACTGTATCGGCGTGTAAAGAGGTAACGGAAGGGAACTCTGGAACCCGGGATGTAGCTGCAATGTAGCTAAGGCGTGACCCTGGCTCCGTGTTACCGCGCCCCATCACCGATCATTGGGGAAGCTCCTGCGTACGATTGGTGTCGCGCACAGGGCGGCATATTTAAGGAGCTGACCAGTCACACTACACAATCGCTCGAGCGTGCTGTATTTACTCAGCCTCCTGCGATGCCTGCCCAATCAGGATGATATTGCGCTGTCCTATCATCGTACGGACGGCTCGTAATCCAAGATTGTGGCACGCCTATGTGCTGTCCCTGCTGTACCAGGTCCGCCCATATTAGCTTATTGTAGCGCTGTGTAAAGTGGTACGCTAAGCTACAGCTGGCTACTTGACACCCGCGATGTGCTAGCTAAGATGTAGCGTGACGTAGCGCACTTTGTCGCGGCGTGTTAAGTGCAGATCAGCGTGACCATTTGTAGCCGTATGAGGTGCTCTGTGCACAGGAAGATAGCGGGAATGTATCCAGCCTGCCGTCCGCGTGTAAAAGGTAACCTTAAGGTACCTTTACACAGGGCTACATTTCTAGCTTATCCACAGTAACTTAATGGTTGCAGTGAAATCATGGATACATGATTCCATTGTACACAGCAACACGAAGAACCATGTATCCATGATTTCACGCAACCAGTAAGTTCCTGGTGACAAGCTATAAAATGTATGCCGTGTGTAAAGGGTCCCTTAGGGATTGACAGAATATTCCGTAATAATTTGTGCTGTGCGTCAGTCATGCCATCCTGTTGTCCGGCTTGTCATGTACACATAGGGTTTAGACATCATAGTGGGTATTATGACTCACTATGTGGGGTATTATGACTCATAGTGCGGTTTCTGATCATCAAAATAGGGATATTATGACACACAGTTGGGTAGTATTATGGTAGACATCACAATGGGGGGTATATGACATCATAGTGGGGTGTTATGACATCAAAATGGGATATTATGACAACACAGTTGGGTAGTATTATATGGTAGCGGGTGGGTATGACATGACCAGGGGCGGACCGTGACCCGTGGGGGCCCTGGTGCAGGAGCGGGGGGGGGGGAAGGTGATGCCCGTCGGTGCGGCCCAATGGAGGGGGGGTTAGACGCTGCTAGGGGCCGCCGGCGCGGTGGTTTCCTACCTCGTGAGCCGCGCCGGCTGTTTGCAGCCGTCCTACAGGCCGGAGGAGCAGAAGAGAGGAGTAGCGGGATCAGGCAAGGGAAGCAGGAAGCTCTCTGCTTCCCTTGCATGACCCTCCTCTCGTCTGACGGCAGGGGGTCGGCTGGGGGCCCCCTCCAAGGCTTGAAGGGGGCCCCTAGCCGGTCGGGGCCCTGGTGCAGCTGCACCAGCTGCACCAGTGTAGTTCCGCCCCTGGACATGACAATAGGTTATTATAACATCATAATGGGGTATTATTATATTATAGTGGGGTGTTAATCATCAAAATGGGGTATTATGACTTCACAGTGGGGTATTATTATATCATACGGTAGTAGGGTGTTATGACATCAACATGGGTTATTATAACATCATCATGGAGTATTATTATATTATAGTGGGGTGTTAAGACATCATAGTGGGGAATTATGACATCACAATGTGGTAATTATGACATTTATCAATGTGAGGTATAATAACACATAATAGGGTATTATGACACCACAATGGGGTAATTTGACATCGCAATGAGGTATTATGACATCATAATGGGGTATTATTATATCTTAATGGGGAATTATGAAATCACAATGGGGTATTACTTCATAGATGGTTGTTATGTTTATCATAGTGGGTAATTATGACATCACAACGGGATATTTTGACATCTTAGTGGGGTGGTTCAACATCGTAATGGGGTATGATGGCATAATAGTGGGGAATTTTGAATCATTGGCATTGACTCAAATGGGGTAATTATGATATCACAATGGGGTATTTTGACCTCACAGTGGGTATTATGACCTCGTAGTGGGGTGTTATGACATCATAGCATGCAGTGGGGAGGGATCACGGAGGGAGAGAGACAGCGCAGGGGAGAACACATGGGGGGAGGGAGAAAATGTCCGCCACCCCCCAGCACCCAGAGATGGGGCGCCCCCCATCGAAAGTGTCACCGATTCGTTAGCTCCATCTACTATTATATAAGAATATTGAAGAAGCAGGACTCATTATAGATATTGACATGAAATGTGAGGGATGCGCTCACTCCTAGCACGGCTCGAAATGCGTAAAGTTACTTTAAAGTTTACTGTCCAAATATTTCTGGACCTGACTGTAAATATCGTTGAGGGGCCCCTATATTTTGAAATATATCGTAGTATTTCTTATTTCAGTTCTTAAATCAAGTTACAGTAAATCAATGGAAAGAAATAGAGGCGGGGGCGGCGGTGGCTACCTTTAATTCCAACTGCATGCTTCAGTCTGGAAAGAGCCATAAAACCTGGAATGTGATGTACATTGAGTCGGCCGTTAAATATACATGAATGGATCTATTTTAATATTTTCTTTTTCTTCTCCATTTATTTCCACTGACTATTCCTTTTTTTTCTCTCCTTAATGTGATGAGCATCCCAAATGTCAGAATGGAATAAAGCTGAGCAATGACATCACTCATAATAAACTGTTAGAATGATTCTCATAATCTATAGAACCAATATAACTATTTAAAATAAATACATAGTGTCAGGGCTCTGGCATTTCCTGGTTACCTTGTGTGTCTCCTTGCCCTTTTCCAAGATGGTGTCTGCTACTGCTATATTATCCTCTCCATGTGTTCCTGTTTTCCTGCTCATTTAAGCTCCGATCCGACTTCCAGGCCTTCTTGAGTATTTTGCTCCTTCTCCAGCTACTTCGAATCCGTTCTTCTGATTACTCTGCAGTTATGTTGTCTTCAGGGTGGTATAGCGGATAGTGAATCAGAAGGCAAGATGGTAAGATGGCCAGAGGAGGATTGGGGAATTAGTCTGACCTTGATTGGTGGTCCCTGGCTCATTCTGTTCCTGGAGTTAGCTCTGAAGGTGAGGATGTCCAGGCCGCAACCTTTACCCTTCACTCCTGATTAGCCCTAGGCTAAGAGCCCCTACCTTCACCCACGGACAGGGAAAACCCAGCAGCTTCTATGGAAGGGAACAGCAGCAACAGCACTTCACTGCCCAGGTTCCTAGTAGAGAATGAACTCTATCTTCGACACCCCGGTGGGAGGAAGTGGAACTACTACAAGGCTGAGGGAGTGGAAATCTGAATGATATGACACACCTCTGCACCTCCACCTGAATACCATGACACACCCCTCCACCTCCTCCTGCAGAGCCACACACAGCAGCATTCTGACATTCACTCTGGATGTGCCAAAGGAAATAAACTAAGATTTAAATCACAGCAGCAACACTTATGGACTGCAAAGCAGTCAACACGTGACACGACTGTTCTGCTTGCCTCCTAGTTACAAACTGTGCTCAGAAAGGATTATTCCTGCTACCAGTACCCACAATCTGCTCTTCTGCACGTAATCTTTGCTATGTCAAAAGGCTCTGCTGTTGCTTGTTTGCCTGTTTATAAATTACTAGTGCGGTACTCAGGACTGTTCCTGGAAACTAGTATAGCTGCACCGCACTGTATTAATATGTAACTATGGCCTCTTTTTGCATAAAGACTATTTTCATTATATGCTCTGCACTGTGTGAATTGCACCTTAGGGCCATTTCCGTATTTGGCTTGCAATGCGTGAACTGTATTTCAAGGACTATTTTTGTTTCAGCTGTGCAGTTTGTGAACTGTTTTCTGAAACTGTTTTTCACATGTTTTTATTAAATGGAACTCAAGCTTTTGTTTCTGCCTTGTCTTTGCCCGACGCCATTAGATTCCTGAGTTTTCCACACTACAAATAGAATGGAAAAATCTCTTACTCAACCATAGGGGACAGTGTTTTATTGCTGGCGGAGTGGATATAGTTAGCTATGAAGTTGAATAGGGCTGGCAACGTGCTGGGAGTGTAAACTACGCGCAACAAAGTTTCTGGGCACTTTTTGCACCTTCCTGTACATTGTTTTGTATAGTAGACATCAGTTTTTCTTCTTTTTGCTCTTCTTCTTCTGCGTGCTCGTCGTCAGCCACAAAGCTATCTGCTGCAAGCATCACACATAGCTCAGTCCTGCTGGTGTCTGCTCTGTCAAGCCTAGTTATTACAAGCCCCATTATGGAGGAATGCAGGGCAGTTGAGCTCTGCTAAAAAACAGCTAACAATGATCTAGCTGCAATACTGGTATAGATGGCAGAAGACGAAATTAGAAAGGGTGCTGCACATTTTATAGGAGCATAGTGTTTATTGTTAAAGGTACCATAGATTATATTTCATGTCAGAGGTGGAGGCAGAGTAGAGCTATCCTGGCAGACTGCATATGATCGACCAAGAGCAATGGAACTACAGCAGGACAGATCCAAAAGCAACTGGAGGATAAAAAGACCCTACAGAGGTATGCTCGGCTGCTTCCCACTGGCTCCCGAGACCCCCGCTATAGTGCCAGTCTCCTCCTCACTCTTTGCTGATACTTTGGTGCTGATATCAGTTCCAACTGGGTGAAGTAATGTCAGTATGTGCTTCACCCAGTGGTTTAATTTGAAGCTCATGGGTCCCCAACGAGACCCCCAATTATTGCAAGTCTTTAATAGCAATAATCTTTTTCTATAGGCCTAAGGGACTTATGGGGCCCCCTGGGCTCCAGGGCCCAGGTCCAATTGCTACCCCTACACCTGTTGTAGTTACACCCCATAACGTGTGCGGCGCACTTCATGTCATCACAATGTACGCCTAGGCCTGTGTGAAGTGTGAGGAGACCAAGTGGGGTCCAAGGACGTTTGTGGGGGCTGGGGGACGGCGAAAAATGAGTATACATTTTTATTGGTTTTTGAAGCCCTTCCTGGCATTGGGGGTCAGGAGACCTCAGAGCATAAATGACAATCAGGACTCTTCCAGCCGATTTTAAGCAAAGCTGCCCAACACTAACTTCGGCAACCTCACTCATCTCTATCGGAGACCCTTTAGTTCCTAGACGACCCTTCGTAACCTTCTAGCCATTTTTCCGACTGAAGCAACACTTAATGACTTCCATTGTATAATGTGTTATTTCTTCGT
>JARQOC010000007.1:97124384-97162739 GCA_033576535.1 Allobates femoralis
TTTACCCATTGTGTTGAAAGCAGTGCAGGCACAGATGGAGATCTCAGACAGTCAAGAACTCCATATCCTTGTGCACTTCTTCTGACATGATGGGCAAAAAGAAAATGGCTATGTGCGCAGTGCAGGCGCAAGTAAAGATTTTGGCTGTCCGAGATATTCATCTGCCCCAGTGCTGCCTACTCAGCCATTTTCTTTTTGCCCATTGTGTTGGAAGAAGCGCACAAGGAGATGGTTGCTGTCCGAGATCTTCATCTACACCTGTGCTGCTTTCAACATGATGGGCAAAAACAAAATAGCTGAGCAGGCAGTGCTGCTGCAGATGAATATCTCGGACAGCCAAAAATTTTCTGCGCCCGTTATGCCTACTTTGCCATTTTCTTTTTGCCCATCATGTCAGAAGAAGGGCACAAGGATATGGAGTTCTTGACTGTCTGAGATCTTCAATTGCGCCGCACTGCTTCCAACACAATGAGTAAAAAGAAATTGGCTGAGAAGGCAGCGCAAGAGCAAATGAATATCTTGGACAGCCAAAATCTCCATCTGTGCCTGTGTTGCCTCCTCAGCCATTTTCCTTTTGCCCATCGCGTCGGAAGCAGTTCACAAGGAGATGAAGTTCTTGGCTTCCCAAGATCTTCATCGCGCATGCGCTGCCTCTGCAGCCCCTTTCCTTTCACCAATCGCGTCAACTGTCAGAAGATTAATGGCAGCCTGTGAGCGGCTGTTGGATATCCAGCTTCGGGCCACCCTCATCATTGCCCCACCGTACCACACCCGCCATCCCCAACCACTGCAAACCGACTCTTCCACCCAGGACAGCTACAAAGTGTTTAATTTATAAAACGGACCTAGAATTATTGGACAGACCCCATTTTTTAAATTCATTTTTTACTCATTTCTTCCTTTAAATTTCGGTTGCGTTTCATAATTCTCAAAATTTGGTATCTAGTAGGGCGTGCTACGTACTTCTGAGCACCGCTGTGAAAACATAAGGGAAACTCACAGAAATAGAGGAGACTCATCGGCCTCTTGAGAGAGTCGTCAAATCTCCTGTGCCCTACTGAGTCTATCTTATCCCCCTGTAGGTTTCTTGTTTCATCCAGGATTTTGGGAGCAAGAGTGAGGAACCAATGGAGGCAGAAGAATGGGAAGGAGGAGAGTAGCTACCGCTAGATATTTCTGGTAGCGCACCACAATACCGGGGGTTACATGAGAGACCAACCTGTAAAAGCTGGAAAGTGTGTGTTCAGAGAGGACTTCAAATCTAGCACCACCTATTGGAATTAGCAATTCTAAAAGTCAATGTTGACCCTCTAACGAGCCGTGCCTTATCAAATGAGCAAGGATAGAAGACAAATCATATTCTCAAGTTGTATCTGAGTTTTTGTTCCTCGTCAAGACAAAGTGTTAGATTTGAACTTTAAAAGATTGAGAGCAGTTGGTCTATCGGCATAATTCACCAGCGATGCCCCCAGCTCCTATTTGGGGAAGTTCTTTGCACCCAGCTTGTGCATTGCAAGGTTAGATTGCCCATTGGTGTCTCTTTGATATACGGTAAGTTTTTTTGGGAAAAAGATAAGGTAACTTTTTTTCTTGGTTCAGCTGTTTTTGTAACTTACATTTTACAGCTATTGTTGGAATATGTTAAGTGCCACAACTCCACTGCTGTATGTGTAAGTGTTGTATTGCTAGGTTTGTGCATTGTCAGTAAAGTTCGTTTAAAAAAAAAGAGGAACACCCCCAGAGGCTCACACACAGGAAATACCATGTGACTGTAACCAGTTTCCTGTGTCTGTGCATGTGAAGAGAAGCAGCTTGCTGATGCTGCAAAGGGACAATTGAGATGTATATTCCTGATTCCACAAAGCCCTTCATATCTGTACCTGTTCATTGCTAATTAAAGCTACGTTCTGTTGTCAACACTAGGGATGAGCAAGTAGAATTGTTACTATTCGTTACTTGCCGAATGGTAATGATATTCGGGCTACTCGCTACTCCCCGAGTCTCTTGTGATTACTCAGGAGTAGCGAGTAGTCCTTTCACTTTCGCAGTGTATCTATATATACACTGCGAAAGTGCACTAAAAGTGAATAAAAGTTGTTAAAAAATAAAAAAAATATCATACTCACCTCTCCGACGCCTGCACCGTACCGGCAAAGAAGACTTCCGATCACCGACAAGGACCTGTGAGTCTGACAGCCAATGAGATGACTGGTAGCGATCTGGCCAATCCAATGGCCAGACGTCACAAACCACCTGATCGTTACCAGCAACCTGATTGGCCAGATTGCCAGGTCTTGAACGTGCATCAATGACCTGGCAAACTGGCCAATCAGGTGGCTGGTAGCGATCAGGTGGTTTGTGACGTCTGATTGGCCAGATCGCTACCAGCCATCTGATTGGCTGTCAGACTCACAGGTCCTTGTCGTTGATTGGATGTCTTCTTTGCCTGTCCTGATGAAGGCATCCGACAGGTAAGTATGATATTTTTTAACAACTTTTATTCACTTTTAGTTCACTTTCGCAGTGTATATATAGATACACTACGAAAGCACTCACCTGGCCCATTCATTAACATTGGACTCGCTATACTCGCAATGAGTACCGAGTATCGGGACCTACTCGTTGCGAGTATAGTTCTGTACTCGCTTATCCGTAGTCAACACGCTTTCAGTGTATCCTCAATGATCCGCTGCCAACAGCTATCCATTTTTCTGATACAGAGCTCCAAATTCCCTGCTTAGTCTTTGAATAAATGACTGCCCCACTAGGGGGAGCTTAGGAGCTTTCTGAATACTGTCTTATTATGAAGCTGAATGTGTCCACTGTATACGGTAGGCTCTTGAGCTCCCCCTTGTGGTGTCTACGGGGAGCTACAATTCTACCATTTCCCCCTCTCAAACATCTGGAGCTCTTACCGCTGTAATATAAAGATGTATTATGAGCTTAATCAGCCCCGAATGGTTGGACCTAAAAACAACATAGGTAGACATAAAATTCTGAAATTGCCTAGATAAACCTGTCAGTATTAAGCTTAAAGTTGGCAAATATCAAGCCTTGAGTTGATCTGTACGACATTCCTCCCGTTCACCAAGCTGCATCTATATATTTCACTGTCCGTCTATAGGAAAAATAAACTCTAAATACATTTTCAAGTCTTCTAATTTCGACATTTGAGCCAAAATACCGCGCACGTAATGGATTTTTTTTTTCCCCCTTTCCGAGCCTGGGTTCATGGTACACTAAGCTCTCCACAATATGTATATAATACACAAGCGACATCACGTATAAAATATGCAGCCAAACTTCTGGAAGCTATTAGAAGCCAAATAAACAAATGAGATTACACTTCAAAGAAACGTCAACACGTTTTCTCTCCTGGAACAGAAAAGTTTTCTTTACCAAAGATCCACATCTGGAAATGCCTCGCCGCTTTACACTCTCCCAATGCTGAACTGATTTATTAATTTAGTAAAAAAATTACCGCATACATTTAATCAAATATTCAGCGAGATTCTATGCCCGTTTCCCCCCTTTAGTATTTGTTTAAGTCTACAATCGCCTCATTGAGGGCGGGATGCGCGGGGCATTGTGGGATGCCAATTTTGGCACCTCAGCAATTTGGGTCTGAGACTTCAAGTAGCAAAAAAAAAAGAGTGGAAAAGTAAACGGACGAAAAAGTTCAAGCGGGAGGGTAAACTGTGATGTGGTGAAGGCCTAACGTCCAAATAAAAGTCTAAATAAAAATGTTATTTTGCCCGGTGCTCCTATTTGTAAACGAAGCGGTAGCGGAGATTATAATCTATGGTGAGCTGAATTCTTGGCATTTATCTTATCTCTATGTTGCATTTAGGAGGAGAGGCAATAGTTAAAGGGAACCTGTCACTTCGATCTAGCCCTCTCCTATCACTAGCTCACCCTAGCTGTTCCCTAACCATCCCTCTCTGAGCTAAAGGGGCCCTATAACGAGTTAGAAAAATGAATTAGAACTTACCGTAGATATGGTCTCCATCTAGGAGACTGGAAAGGCGGGCTCAGGGCTCAATGATTTTTATTATTATTTATTATTATTGTTTATTTATATAGCGCCATTGGTTCCATGGCGCTTTACATAAGAAGTAGGGGTAACAAGGACAGGTACAGTACATATGAGCAGTCAATGCTTGCTGATACACGACGGGAGAGGATCCTGTCCACGAGGGCTCACAGTCTACAGGGGTGGCGGAGGACACGATAGGAGGGGAAGCGCCAAGTGGTTGGTGGGGCGGCGCTGGGTCTCATCATAGGTTGTTGGCTTGTTGGAATAGATGAGTTTTCAGGTTCTTTTTGAAGCTCCTGAGGGTAGGCGAGTGTCTGACGTGCTGGGGGAGGGAGTTCCAGAATCTAGGGGAGGCGCGGGAGAAGTCTTGTATGCGGTTGTGGGAGGATGAGATGAGGGGGAAGGAGAGGAGGAGTTCTTGTGAGGAGTGTAGGTTGCGTGCAGGTTGGTACTGGGAGACCATGTCGGAGATGTAAGGAGGGGACAGGTTGTGGATGGCTTTGTAAGTCAGGGTTAGGATTTTAAATTTAGATCTTTGGGTGGAGGGGAGCCAGTGAAGTGCCATGCGGAGAGGGGAGCTAAGGGAGTAGTGAGGAGACAGGTGGATTAGACGGGCAGCTGAGTTCAGGATAGAGTGGAGAGGTGCAAGGGAGGAGGCGGAGAGACCAGTGAGCAGTAGGTTGCAGTAGTCAAGGCGGGAGATGATGAGGGCGTGGACGAGAGTTTTGGCGGTGTCATGGTTAAGAAACGGGCGGATGCGTGAGATGTTCTTGAGTTGGAGTCGGCAGGAGGTGGCAAGGGCTTGGATGTGGGGCTTGAATTCCCTACTTACAGTGTCCAAGCACGCCCCGCTGGGCGTCATCCTTCCGGCTGCTTTGCCGCCTCCTTTTTGGAATCTCCCGCCCTCTCTGCCAGTGTAATGCCCGGGCCGGAACGTCATATCCTGCCCGGTGCATTATGGGCCTGATTACGTGATCAGCCCGGTGCGTCATGGGAAAAAAAGCAACTTGCACAAAACATCAGGATTCTCATAGACTTTTCTGGAATAAGGATTGGCATGCAGTGTTGTGACAAAACTGCACTGTAAACGCAATAAACATGCACTGTGTGCACACAGCCTTAAAGTACCAGCAAAGTGAATGCAACATCTCATGCACACGCTGCTTAGATTTTCCTTGTGGCTTTGACCTATTATGGAGTTTTTCAGATCTGCAGCATGTCAATTCTTTTGGTGTTTCTGTAGTGTTTTTCACCTACTCGGATGGTCCCTTTACACGCCGCTACAGAAGGTTGAAAACAACCGGGTTTCGGAGACAAATGTATCTTGCACCGTCAAATCAACCCAAGGTAGCGGCGTGTAAACTAGGTTGTTGCCACCCGTCACTTTCGGCACCTGTTTCAGAGCAGTGCTCTAAAACAGGTTGATTTCAACCTGATGGTAGCGGCGTCTAAATAAGGTAGGGTAAGGTTTTTTCGCCACCTAGTTAACTCCCTGGGGCGTGACACAGCCTCCGGGAAACCGCCCCCCTTCAGCGATCATTGGTGGAAGCTCCTGCGTTATGAATGGTTGTCGCTGTATAGGGCGGCATATTTAAGGAGCTGACCAGTCACACTACACAATGCTATAGCGTCATGTATTAGGCATCCTTCCTGCGCTGGCCAATCATGATGGTACTGCGTTGTCCAATCATCGTACGAGCGTCTCGTAATCCACAATTGTGGCACGCCTATGTGCAGTCCCTGCTGCACCATGTCCTCCCATATTACCTTCTGTAGCGGCGTGTAAATGAGGGACGGTGCTCTACAGAAGGTAACTTGTGGTACCCGGCGGTCCCTCCAGAGATAGATTAAACCTTCTGTAGAGCACCTTGTAGCGGCGTGTAAAGGCGGTATCGGGTACCGTTTTCAACAGTTGGTACCTGCTCGTGCACGTGAAACACTCGGTTGTTTCCAACTTTCTGTAGCGGCGTGTAAAGGTACCATAAGGAATGAAAAAAAACAATAAAAATGCATCTAAAACCTGGCAAAAAGTGAATATTGTATACCACGTTTTTCCGTACTGTGGTTTTTGGTGCAGAAACATTTGCCGCAAGCAGTCAACTTGTGCCCATATCTTGTCCTCTTGGTACAGCTTCAGGTTTAAGTCCTGTTACCATGTCCCCTTGGTCTTGGTTTATCTCCGGTTTAACCCCTTTTACCTCGTCCCTTTGGTCCTGGTTAATCTCCGGTTTGACCCCATTTACCATGTCCCCTTGGTCTTGGTTTATCTCTGGTTTAACCTCTTTTACGATATCCCCTCGGTCTTGGTTTATCCCCAGTTTAACCTATCTACCATGTCCCATCGGTCTTGGTTTATCTCCAATTTAGCCTCTTTTACTATATTACTCGGTTTTGGTGTATCTCTGGTTTAACCTCTTTTAACATGTCCCCTCAATCCTGGTTTATCTCCGCTTTAACCTCTTTTACCATGTCCCCTTGGTCTTGGTTTATCTCTCGTTTAACCTATTTTACGATATCCCCTCGGTCTTGGTTTATCCCCAGTTTAACCCATCTACCATGTCCTCTTTTACTATGTTAATCGGTCTTGGTTTATCTCTGGTTTAACCCCTTTCACCATATCCTCTCGGTCTTGATTTATCTCTGGTTTATCCCCCTTTACCATATCCCGTTGGTCTTGGTTAATCTCTGTTTTAACCTCTTTTACCATGTCCCCTAGGTCTTGTTTTATCTCTGGTGTAACCCCTTTTAGCCTGTACCCTTGGTCTTGGTTTATCTCCGGTTTAACCTCTTTTACCATGTCCCCTCAATCTTGATTTATCTCTGATTTAACCTCTTTTAACATGTCCCCTTGGTCTTGGTTTATCCCCAGTTTAACCCATCTACCATGTCCCATCGGTCTTGGTTTATCTCCAATTTAACCTCTTTTACTATATTACTCGGTCTTGGTTTATCTCCGATTTAACCTCTTTTACCATGTCCCCTCAATCCTGGTTTATCTCTGGTTTAACCTCTTTACCATGTCCCCTCGGTCCTGGTTTATCCCCAGTTTAACCCATCTACCATGTCCCCTCAGTCCTGGTTTATCTCCAATTTAACCTCTTTTACTATATTACTCGGTTTTGGTTTATCTCTGGTTTAACCTCTTTTATGATATCCCCTCGGTCCTGGTTTATCTCTGGTTTAACCTCTTTTATGATATCCCCTCGGTCTTGGTTTATCTCCAGGTTAACCCCTTTTACTGTGTCCCCTCATTCTTGGTTTATTTCTGGTTTTCCTTCTTTTCGACCCTATACGGATCCTTTCTGCCCTTCCCCGGTGGAGATCCTGTTGAATCTTGTCTGAATATGTGACAGCACTTCCATACGACGCTTGCTCTTCTAGGACGCCCTGAGTGCCTGTGGGACCCTCTATGTGGGACCTCATCCGCGACGTCCTGGACGACATTTCACTTATCAGACAGCAATAAAATTTCATTTCATAAGAAAAATATTCTCCCTTTGTTGTGCAGAGAAAGTTCACATAAACATACCTTCTCCAATTAACTCGAAACAGACGCTGAAAAGAATTTGGCAGATTTACAGTATGTCTTATTGAGGCGAAAAAAAAAAACTTTGAGTCAATTAAAAACATATAACTTATGGTTCACTATCAGAACATAGGCAGAAGGATTTTTATTTTTCCCAAATCTTAATGTTATTTTTCTAGGTATTGGTGTTTAGAGGGGAATTTACCCTAGAATAGAAAAAACTTAAAGAAAAGTTCTAAACAAAGTTTTCTCATCAGAGGCGGAAGGGGATGATCAGGAACATTCGATTCAAGAAATTCCTTTACATAGGGCGTAACCTGGGCGGCCTACCGTGGTGCAGCTGGTTCAGCTGCACCAGGGCCCCGACCGGCTAGGGGGCCCCTCAAGCCTGCAGGGGGACCCCCAGGCCGACCCCCATGTTCCTGTGCCAGAGGAGGGGGGTTAACTGAGGGCTCAGGTAGGAGATGCTGCAGCAGCTGCAGCAAAACGGTCGACGCAGACAGCCGTTCGCACCAGCCCTCCACCCCCCACCCCTGGACCTCGCCGACTCCACCTAGCACCCCCCCAGACCTCGCCGACTCCACTAGCAATACCCCCTCTCCCGGTCCTCAACATGAGGTGCACCAGGGCCCTCTAGGGACAAGGTCTGCCACTGGGGTAACTACAATAGGTGCCGGGTTGCTATCGCACCTGGGCCCCAGAGCCAAGGGGGCCCCAAAGTTCCTTTGGTCTATATGAAATGACCAATGCTATTAAAAAAATTGCAATAATTGGGGGCCTTGTTGGAGGTTTTGCATCGGGGCCCGTGAGCATCAATTTACGCCACTGCTTTATGGCTTCTTTTTCTGGTCAATTGGCAAGTGTGGTCTTCATAAGATAACTCCTTTAAGTTCTTGAATTAATTAGAGTCCATTGTTAATTATTCTTTAAGTTTTTTGGTGGTATTCCGAGTGGCAACCAACCATGGTCATCATCATGGGCAGTGGCCACATTTTTCTAGAGAAGTTATATCTCTTCTATAGAATTGGTCATACCACGCCTTGATGAAGAGATGTGAGAAGTCTCGAAAGCTCGCTTTATAACATCAATTACTTTATTTTTGTTAGGCTAGGGTCACATATGCGGTTCTATTTTGGAAACCTGATCCGGATTTGAGCTCAAAACCGGAGCAGGAAACGCTCCCCATAGGAGCCCATTAGGGTAACCGGTTTGCACTACATGCAATCCGGTTACCGGCTCCGGATCTGCAGCCTGCGTGAAAAATCATGCAGGCTGCAGTTTTCGGGGCGGTTCTGTGACCCGCAATGCGGTAAACGGATTGCTCAGGATGTGTAATCCTGAGCAATGCGGTTACCGTATACTTTGCTCAGGGATAAGCAAAGCGTTAAATGTGTATTAACACATTAAATCTGAATATTAGCTGTGGGCAACATGTCTCTAGGGGGTGCCCACCCCCCCTAGAGACATGCTGTCCTCTCCACTCAGCATGTTAGGGGTTAATAATGCATTTACAGTAAGCCGGCTATTGTCGGCTTTGTAGAAATGTATGAATGAAGCCGCGGTTCCCCTGACACTAGAGCAGATACTGTACGTAATGTACGTATAGTATCTGCTGCTGTCCAGGGTCTTGTAACCATTAACATTAGGTCTATGGCGGTGCGGTGCCCATAGACCTAATGTAACTGCTTACAGGACCTCGGACAGCGGCAGATACTATACATACATTGCGTACAGTATCTGCTCTAGTGTCAGGGGAACCGCGGCTTCATTCATACATTTGTACAAAGCTGACAATAGCTGGCTTACTGTAAATCCATTATTAACCCCTAACATGCTGAATGGAGGGGACAGCATGTTTCTAGAGGGGGTGGGCACCCCCTAGAGACAGGTTGCTCACAGCTAATATTAATAATTAATGTTTTAATACACATTTAACACAGCAGGGATGAACAAAGTATACGGTAACCGCATTGCTCCGGATTACACATCCGGAGCAATCCGGTTACCGGATTGCGGTTTCCTGCACACATTTTTCCAAAAAAATGTGTGTGAAGGCAATTGCGGTTACCGCCTCCGGATCTGGAGGCGGCAACCGCAATTGCCTTGGCAAATGTGACCCCAGCCTAAGTTATTAAAAGGTATCACAACTACAAGATCATTATTTTGTTTCTCCCACTGAGAGCAATGAATCTTTCTTTGGAACTGACATGGTTACTTTTCTGATGCCTGAAAGTCTTAGACAACTCTCGCGAAAGTTGTAATGGAAGTCATGCTGGTAGGGTTATCACCTATGTTCTGTTGGTAATTTTGCTTAAAATTGGATCACCTTAATTTTGGACTGGATACTCTTGCCCTTGGAGCATTAGTAGCATTCAGACTAATACACACTAATACACTTACACTGTTGAAAAAAGTAATCTCAGTCTGTTCTTGGCAAAGCCGGTTGACCTTTTTATGTGTAAGAAGGTAAGTTTGGACAACTGTAGCTTCCAGCTTTGAGAGAACAGATTGGGGAACACCCATTCCCGTTCTCAATGACTGTGTCCAATGCACAAAGCCATAAAAATGTGGTTTGAGGAGTGGACACGTCCTTACGTGGTCATTCTAGTCCTCTGCCTGCCAATGTGTGTACTTGATCAAATAGACCTAATTTGGGTATTAGGATTGGGTGAGGGAGGAGAGTAAGATTTGAGTCTTTCTGTGGACAGGCAGTATGATGTAGTCTGTGTGTGGGATGTTGGAGACCAGATAAGAGAAACTTGGTTTACCTAGATACAGTATACTGCTGAATTATTTTATGGATTTTTCTGATGGATTGTTTTATGGATTTTCCTGTTTTCAAGCCATAAAGATTCTTGGGTTGTTCACCATCTCTTGCTCTGTTGATTGGAGAAGGATCCTGTGACAGAATCCATGAACATTCCTTGGTGAGCTGATACTATTTTGGATTTGGTTTAAGCAGATGATCTTCTTTAATTTCTGTTCATGTGTTATGGTCATTGTAGCTTTGTCCTGGTGCCTGAGGGGTCGCCACCTAAGACATTAGTATGGCAGTTAGTACATGTTACATGGGGCTTTATTACAGATTTACCATGGATCCAAGGAGTTAAATGTTACATCTATGGATTCCAATGATAAATATGGAGTCTAACGCCTTCTGCTGCCGGGACAATGAGTGATTCCCACCCATCGAACTATCTAAATGCAAGGTAAGAAAATTACAGCGTCCGGAGAAGTATTTAAAAAAATTAAAGATTTTATTGCAAATCCATTAAAAAGTCTATCTCCCAGAAAGATGATGGTACAGGTACAAAAAGAATGGTCCGCGGCTCAATTGGATAGACGGGGTCTCATTCCTTCTTTGCAGTAGCGCATGTCACTCCCACTGAGCCAGGGGTGTAACTACAATAGATGCAGGGGTTGCAATCGCACCCGGGCGCTGGAGCCTAGGGGACCCCTAAAGTCCCTTTGGCCTATAGAAAAACACTATTGCTATTTAGGATTTGCAATATTTGGGGGCCCCGTTGGAGATTTCACATCGGGGCCCATGAGCTTCAGGTTACGCCACTGCCCTGAGCCATCTTGGAAAGTAATACATACGTATAGATGAAGACAGTGCTTCACATAGATGGTTGTATAGCAAATAGTCCTACCATCTCAAGTGCTCTAGAGATAGATGGTGGAATTAAGGACTATTTGCTATACAACCGGCTATGTGGTATACAACCGGCTATGTGGTATACAACCGGCTATGTGGTATAAAACCGGCTATGTGGTATACAACCGGCTATGTGGAGCACTGTCTTCATCAAAATGATACAGGTACAGGCACATCATTCCGACGCGTTTCGGCAAGAATTGACTTAGTCGTTGAAACCTCAAACCATCGAACAATCCGATCCACTTAGTAGAACTTGGACAAACGTTGATCTTGTCAGGCAGCAACGTGTGAAAAAGATTACCCTGATCGTTACTGACTTGTATAAAGTTGTGCGGTCTTAAAGCATCTTGTCCAACGCGCTTGTACACGATCTACATATGGCAGCCAACTCCCGCCAGGATTGCTAATTTGATTGTAGTTTACAATTAGCTTAGTGGTAGCGAACTTTGTCTAAAAAGACTGCCAAACAAATCACACGTCTGGTTACATACCAAGTCTGGAACAAGTCTGAACAACCGAGTTAAAAAAAAAAAAGAAAAAATGTTAACAAAAAATAGAAAAAACTTAACAATAGAATTTTGAGAAATTGGGTTGAATTTTTTGTATTAATTGCAAAATAACTGAAAGTTTAGGAAAGTAGTTGAAATTCTGGAAGGGAATGAGGTCTAAGCGTACAGTAAGTGCTTTGTCTGTATTGAAATAAAAAATGAAAATAAACTTCATTCCGCCCGCTGTCGGCCAAAGGGGGGAGAGATCTATTTTGTTTATTTAGAAATGGGTAACAAGTAGATTCCTTCGCTGCAGCTGAACCGTACAGTAATTATAAACACACGATGTTTAAATTCCCTGCATTTTATCAAAGGAAATGAACTCCCTTCTTTTTTTCCAAACACTGTCATTTGTTTATGGAGTTCTCGCGGGCCGGGTTTCACTAAAAAACTCAGCGAGTTCACATCTGTAACAAACACAATGTCCACCTTGTTGAGCGGAGTCAGGAATGCAGAAGGATTCCATATGCACGTAGCAGATGAAGAGCACAAGGGAGAAGACGAGGTTGAGTTTCCTATCATTCTATCGGGTGGATTTAATTTTAGTAGACTTGTCATCAATCCTGTGTACTGGTGGTGGTTACCGCTGCTACATCGGGGTCCTGAGTTCTAATCCAACCAGGGGCAACATCTGCGTTGAGTTTGTCTGATGGGTTCACCACTGGTTCTTTGGTTTCTTTGAGTTTCCTACAATTCTATTGGGTGGACTTAATTTTAGTAGACTTGTCATCAATCCAGTGGTTAATGCTGCTGCATCAGGGTCCTGAGTTCTAATCCAACCAGGGGCAACATCTGCGTTGAGTTTGTCTGATGGGTTCACCACTGGTTCTTTGGTTTCTTTGAGTTTCCTACCATTCTATTGGGTGGACTTAATTTTAGTAGACTTGTCATCAATCCAGTGGTTAATGCTGCTGCATCAGGGTCCTGAGTTCTAATCCTACCAGGGGCAACATCTGCGTTGAGTTTGTCTGATGGGTTCACCACTGGTTCTTTGGTTTCTTTGAGTTTCCTACAATTCTATTGGGTGGACTTAATTTTAGTAGACTTGTCATCAATCCAGTGGTTAACGCTGCTGCATCAGGGTCCTGAGTTCTAATCCAACCAGGGGCAACATCTGTAATGAGTTTGTCTGATGGGTTCACCACTGGTTCTTTGGTTTCTTTGAGTTTCCTACAATTCTATTGGGTGGACTTAATTTTAGTAGACTTGTCATCAATACAGTGGTTAATGCTGCTGCATCAGGGTCCTGAGTTCTAATCCTACCAGGGGCAACATCTGCGTTGAGTTTGTCTGATGGGTTCACCACTGGTTCTTTGGTTTCTTTGAGTTTAATACAATTCTATTGGGTGGACTTAATTTTAGTAGACTTGTCATCAATCCAGTGGTTAATGCTGCTGCATCAGGGTCCTGAGTTCTAATCCTACCAGGGGCAACATCTGCGTTGAGTTTGTTCGATGGGTTCGCCACTGGTTCTTTGGTTTCTTTCAAAGTTCAGAAAATTGGGGAATAGGGTGTGCACTTGGAGTCTTTTGCGGAGAATTGTTGGAGTAGAAACAGAACCTCCAAGCTTTTGATTGGTTTTGAGTTTTTGCTCTAAGTCTTCTCCAGTGATTGCTCTCTTTGTATGATCTGTCCAAAGTAGACAAGAGCTATCTCCTTCTATGACATTTAGAAGATCATATTAGATGGCAGCATAATTATGGTCTGGGGGCTGCTTTGAATCCTTTATCCTAAGAATGATAGACGCTTCAGCCCCATATAAGTCTAGGACACCCACTCAACAGTTTCTTGAATGGCACAATGGGTGCTGCAATGCCAAAATTGACCATTACCATTTTCCATCTTGGGATTAGCATGGGGTCCCAGAGGTCAACCATTCCTCAACCAAATATTTTGACATTTCATTTTATGGATACACAAAAACAAAATGGGAATGGTTGGTGATATCAACTTCCTGTTTGTGGCACCTTAGTTTTCCCCCGTCCCATATACTAATGTGCCTCAAACAGGAAGTTGATATCACCAACCGTTCCCATTTTGTTTGGGTGTAAATGGCCCACCCTATAAAAGGCCCACCCTGTAGAAACAAAACTTTCAAGTTTTGGATGAGTTTTGAGTTTTTGAAGAGGCTAACGAGATTTATTAGTCAGTTTCTAATCCAAAAACTCTGTCTGCACATAGCCTAATCCTTAGGCAAGTAAAAGCTCTAATGAAGTAAAGGACTTGACAGATGAAGAGGACAAGATGGAAGACAAGGTTGAGTTTCCTACAATTCTATTGGGTGGATTTAATTTTACTAGACTTGTCATCAATCCCGTGTACTTGTGGTTAACGCTGCTGCAACGGGGTCCTGAGTTCTAATCCTACCAGGGGCAACATCTGCAATGAGTTTGTCTGATGAGTTCACCACTGGTTTCTTTCCAAGTTCATAAAATTAGGTAATGGTGTTTTTTTTGTAGCCCTGTTGGAGCGGAAACAAAACCTCTACATTTTTGATGGGTTTTGAGTTCTTGAGGAGGCTAACAAGAATTTTTATTCAGTTTCTGATCAAAAAAAATCTGTCTGCACATAGCCTAATCCTTAGGCAAGTCAAAGCTCTAATGAAGTAAAGGACTTGATAGATGAAGAGCACAAGGGAGAAGGCAAGGTTGAGTTTCCTACTATTCTATTGGGTGGACTTAA
The DNA here is from genome assembly GCA_033576535.1 of Allobates femoralis. NCBI lineage: Eukaryota > Metazoa > Chordata > Amphibia > Anura > Aromobatidae > Allobates > Allobates femoralis. The sequence continues at coordinate 97,138,838 of JARQOC010000007.1, forward strand.
TTTTAGTAGACTTGTCATCAATCCCGTGTACTGGGGGTGGTTAACGCTGCTTCACTTGGGTCCTGAGTTCTAATCCTACCGGGGGCAAAATCTGCAATGAGTTTGTCTGATGGGTTCACCACTGGTTCTTTGGTTTCTTTGAGTTTCCTACAATTCTATTGGGTGGACTTAATTTTAGTAGACTTGTCATCAATCCAGTGGTTAACGCTGTTGCACCAGGGTCCTGAGTTCTAATCCTACCAGGTGCAACATCTGCGTTGAGTTTGTCAGAGGGTTCACCACTGGTTCTTTGGTTTCTTTGCAAGTTCAGAAAATTGGGTAATGGTGTCTTTTTTGTAGACTTGTTGAAGTAGAAACAAAACTTTCAAGTTTTCGATGGGTTTTGAGTTCTTGAAGAGCACAAGGGAGAAGACGAGGTTTAGTTTCCTACAATTCTATTGGGTGGATTAAAATTTAGTACACTTGTCAGCAATCCCATGTACTGGTTTTGGTTAACGTTACACCAGGGTCCTAAATTCTAATCCTACTAGGGGCAACATCTGTGTTGAGTTTTTCTGATGGGTTCACTACTGGTTCTTTGGCTTCTTTCCAAGTTCAGAAAATTGGGTAATGGTGTCTTTTTTTGTAGACCTGTTGGAGCAGAAACAAAACTTCTTCATTTTTGATGGGTTTTGAGTTCTTGAAGAGGCTAACAAGAATTTGTATTCAGTTTCTGATCCCAAAAAATCAGTCTGCACATAGCCTAATCCTTAGGCAAGTCAAAGCTCTAATAAAGTAAAGGTCTTGACAGATGAAGAGCACCAGGTAGAAGACAAGGTTGAGTTTCCTACAATTCAATCGGGTGGATTTAATTTAAGTAGACTTGTCATCAATCCCGTATACTGGTGGTGGTTACCGCTGCTGCATCAGGGTCCTGAGTTCTAATCCTACCAGGGGCAACATCTGCGTTGAGTTTGTCTGATGGGTTCACCACTGGTTCTTTGGTTTCTTTCCAAGTTCAGAAGATTGGGGAATGGTGTACTTGGAGTCTTTTTCGGAGAGTTGTTGGAGTAGAAACAGAACCTCCAAGCTTTTGAGTTTTTGCTCAGTTTTTCTAAGTTTTCTCCAGTGATTGCTCTCTTTGTAGGATCTGTCCAAAGTAGACAAGAGCTATCTCCTTCTATGACATTTAGAGACCATATCAGATGGCAGCATAATCAAGGTCTTGGGGCTGTTTTGAATCCCTTACCCTTAGAGTAAGGGACGCTTCAGCCCCATATAAGTCTAGGACGCCCACTCAACAGTTTCTTGGGTGCTGCAAGGCCAAAACTGGCCATTACCATTTTCCATCTTGGGATTAGCATGGCGTCCCAGAGGTCAACCATTCCTCAACCAAATATTGTGACACTTTAACATGTGACCTCTTGACTGTAAACTTGTAAAATTGGCGTCCCTCATCCTCAAAGCCCAAAATGGAAACATAAAAAGTGACACAATGGCTTTTTTTTCCCTCCATAAAGGTAAAACGTATTCATACGCTAAGCAAAAAAGACACGTTTAAACATTGTCAGAGGGTGATATAATGTTTTTTAATGGTTCCAAGTCTCAATTTCCAAAGAGATATTTAAAATTCGGTGGCCCCCCTCCCCCACCTGGTTGCGCTTTGCATTTTGTAATACATTTGTATAATCATAGCAGTTGGCAAAGGCAGAAAAACCTTCAAAAGTAGAGACTATAACGCTAATATATCTCCGGATTCCAGCCTTTTCAACACAGAAAGCACTTAAAAGTTTATTAGAGTAGTCATGCTAGAAAGGGCTGAAATGATGCGGAGTCAATGTATTCGCTGCAGAGAACAATATTTAAACCCCTAACTCGTTCCTATCTTGTGCAGGTTTCCAAGAGTTGCTTGTAATCTCCGCTCTTCGCGTCACATCGCTGCCTCCCAAATAAGAGAACTATCCACTGTTTAATGCTAAACTATTTTCCTGACAGCCTTCATCAATTTTATTCAGTCCCAATCATTATCAACCTATCTTGTCTGACCAGAACGCACAGAGGGTTTCTTCTCTTTTTTCCGTTGATGTCCCAGATAACAGATGCTCGGGCTACAGAAAGAAAGAAAAGAGAACAAAGTCCTAATAATACAGTTTTTAGTATTACTTTGTATCTATGATACTCTTATAAGGTCACGGATGTGTACTTAGCTTGAGTAGCGGCTTCTCATTAGCATCCGGAACCACCCCCGCTTAAGTTAGTCCCACCTCTGTCCAATTACATTTCTATGAACCTTCTTCTGCCTCAAATGTTGCATTATTATTATTATTATTTATTATTCCATGGCTCATTACATATAAAAAGGGGCATACATAGACAAGTACCATAATTATGAACAATACAAGGCGCACTCAGGTACAGGAGGAGAGAGGACCCTGCCCACGAGGGCTCACAGTCTACAAGGGATGGGTGAGGATACAGTAGGTGAGGAGAGAGGACCCTGCCCACGAGGGCTCACAGTCTACAAGGGATGGGTGAGGATACAGTAAAAGAGGAGAGAGGACCCTGCCCATGAGGGCTCACAGTCTACAAGGGATGGGTGAGGATACAGTAGGAGAGGAGAGAAGACCCAGCCCTTGAAGGTTCAGAGTCTACAAGGGATGGGTAAGGATACAGTAGGTGAGGAGAGAAGACTCTGCCCACGAGGGCTCATAGTCCACAAGGGATGGGTGAGGATACAGTAGGTGAGAGGAGAGGACCTTGCCCACGAGGGCTCACAGTCTACAAGGGATGGGTGAGGATACAGTAGGGGAGGAGAGAGGACCCTGCCCATGAGGGCTCACAGTCTACAAGAGATGGGTGGGGATAGAGTAGGTGAGGTGACAGGACCCTGCCCATGAGGGTCACAGTCTTCAAGGGATGGGTGAGAATACAGTGGGTGAGGGAAGAGGATCCTGCCCATGAGGGCTCACCGTCTACAAAGGATGGGTGAGAATACAGTAGGTGAGGGGAGAGGACCCTGCCCACGAGGGTTCACAGTCTACAAGGGATGGGTGAGGATACAGTAGGTGAGAGGAGAGGACCCTGCCCATGAAGGCTCACAGTCTACAAGGGATGGGTGAGGATACAGTAGGTGAGAGGAGAGGACCCTGCCCATGAAGGCTCACAGTCTACAAGGGATGGGTGAGGATACAGTAGATGAGGAGAGAAGACCCTGCCCATGAGGGCTCACAGTCTACAAGAGATGGGTGGGATAGAGTAGGTGAGGTGACAGGACCCTGCCCATGAGGGGTCACAGTCTGCAAGGGATGGGTGAGAATACAGTGGGTGGGGAAGAGGATCCTGCCCATGAGGGCTCACAGTCTACAAAGGATGGGTGAGAATACAGTAGGTGAGGGGAGAGGACCCTGCCCACGAGGGCTCACAGTCTACAAGGGATGGGTGAGGATACCGTAGAAGAGGAGAGAAGGCACTCAGTCTACAAAGCATTGGTGAGGATACAGTAGGTGAGAGTTGAGGATTCTGCCCACAAGGGCTCATGGTCTACAAGGTATGGATGAGGATACAGTAGGTGAAGGGAGAGGACCCTTCCCATGAGGGTTCACAGTCTACAAGGGATGGGTGAGGATACAGTAGGCGAGGAGAGCAGACCCTGCCCACGAGGGCTCACAGTCTACAAGGTATGGATGAGGATACAGTAGGTGAAGGGAGAGGACCCTTCCCATGAGGGTTCACAGTCTACAAGGGATGGGTGAGGATACAGTAGGTGAAGAGAGAGGACCCTGCCCGCGAGGGCTCACAGTCTACAAGGGATGGATACAGAGGATACAGTAGGCAAGAAGAGAGGATCCTGCCTGCGAGGGCTACAGTCTACTAAATTATAAAAGTTGTACAAAAATACAAACCAGGATGTAACTGTCATGATGAACCAGCGGATGCTCGGCACACGGCACAATACAAAGATACAACAGGGGATGGTAAAGGGTAGCGAAGAAAAACCTTGAAGGTAGGGAGTGAAGGATGGGACACCTCCTGCCACTTGACTGTGTCTTTCCCTGACTTCTCCTAATTCCCTATGTGGGTCTTTCCCCGCCGCCATCATATGCATAGTCCCTGACTGTCCCGTCCACTAGGTCTGCTTAGTGTCAAGGCCTGTGGGTACACTAGACGCCACTTCTGATGTAATCTGGCATGGGGACAGGTAACAACTAGTAAGATATAGCCAAACACCAAAGGCTACAGCCAATACTGTTCAAACAGGACTCCATCAACAGCAAGGCACCGCCTCACTTCACCCAGGACCGCATAAATAGGATTTTATACAACCGTCATCAGCTGATTGGTCATGTGACTATTTATAGGGAAGTAGGTGTGGTCACAGAGATGTAGCTACAATAGGTGCAGGGGCTACTATTGCACTTAGGCCCTGGAGCCTAGGGGGCCCCTAAAGTACCATTGTTCTATATGAAAAGACTATTGCTATTAAAGATTTGAAATAATTGGGGGCCCCATTGGAGCTTTTGTATCGGGGCCCATGAGCTTCATGTTACACCACTGAAATTAGGACATGGAGTTCTCTATAAGGGAGAATATTGGCTGATTAAAGGGAACCTGTCACCACCACCTTTGTGCGTTCTAAACTGTGCCCACGAGCTGTGACATGATGTAATTGGGGTTCCTGTAACCCCTCTATAGGCTCTGACGTCCCCCTGCAACTCCGAAATTAACTTTTATGCTCTCCCGTGCTGTATGTAAATGACTCCTGAAAAGGTCCGGTGTGGGGTCTGCTCTCTGTGGTCCTCGCCGCCCCCTGCCTGGAAAACCCGCCAAGCTCTATTGAAACTGCTGCCCCTTCCTGTGTATGGCCATTGATTGACAGGCAATACTCTTGCACCTGCGCAGAGCGAGGCTCACCGTGCTCCATTGAAGACGCACAGCGCCTGAAGTCTCGCGAGATCCTACTGCACAGGCACAAATCTCACGCGACTTCGGGCGCTGTGCGTCTTCAATGGAGCACGGTGACCCTCGCTCTGCGCAGGTGCAAGAGTATTGCCTGTCACTCAACTGCCATACACAGGAAGGACGGCTGTTTCAATGGAGGGGGGGGGTATTCCAGGCAGGGGGTGGTGAGGACCACAGAGAGCAGACCCCTAGACCTTGGGAGAGGATAAAGATTAATTTCTGAAGAAGTGCAGGGTGACGTGTGGGCACATAGAGGGGTTACAAAAGCCCCAATTACATCATATCACAGCTGGTGGGCACAGTTTAGAGCGCCCAAAGGGGGTGACAGGTTCCCTGTTAAACACACAATATTCTCCCTTATAGAGAACTCCAAATCCTAATTTCAGTAGTGTAACATGAAGTTCATGGGCCCCGATACAAAAGCTCCAACGGGGTTGATACCATACAGCATGAGACACAATCAAAATGTATTTCTGTGGTATGTAGGGGGACGTCTGGGCACAAAGAGAGATTACAGGTACCCCAATTACAGCATGTTACAACTGCCCGATACAGTGTAGAACACCCAAAGGGGGTGGCAGGTTCCCTTTAAACCTCAAGAAGGAGAGAAAATTCCTTCTTGAACATGGCATGTCATACATGTAAGGTCAATAAAGATGTAAATGGAGCCTTGATTAAGAGTCTCAAACACGGGACTAGCCATATATCCCTCCAGGGAAGGACCTAGCCCTGGGCTGGAATCCTTGTGGAGACAACCATAACCACCATATTAAGTGGCCCTTTTAGTCAATATCCCACTCAGTTACGAGTTAAGGATACGACAAGGGAATTAACAGAGCCAGGTATCCATCCACAGACAGCTGTTTCGGGGTGTTGCCCCTCATCAGTGTGGAGTAGGATTCTGGCTAGGTGGGAGCAATGCCTGGTAGACCAACATCACAAAGCAATTGTTCAATAATGATGTATCTTTTAAAAAAAATGTTTTATTTTTACATAGGCAAAAGTTTGTTCGGAAAGAAACCCGGGCAGACACAACATGAAAAGATAAGTGAAGAATAGAATAAATCAGCTCATCGCACCAAAGTATAGGTCCTCGTCTACCGTCCTTGGGTTATCAGCACAGATCCAGTAGCAGGAACGTCTTAGGGGCGATAAGGTACCACCAGATGTGTCTTACACCATTCTCTTGGGCATTGGTTGGCACCAAGCCGCTCATCCTTGGCCATGAAATTCATAGACAAGGCTAAGGTAATCGACTGACATTGAGCAATGGGATTATGGCATTAAGAATAGGGATGGGCGAATTCCTCGCTACTATTCGGGACTCGCCCGAATAGTAGCGGACTCGGGGGACTCGCTACTCGCCGAGTTTCCTTAGGAATTACTCGGGGGTAGCGAGTCCCTGTACTTTTGCAGTGTATCTATACAGATACACTACAAAAGTACCCTAAAAGTTAATCTAAGGGGTTAAAAACAATAAACATTAATACTCACCTCCTGTACTCCTGTACCGGGACCAGGACCGAAGACCTCCGGCTGTTACAGGACCTCCGAGACCACCGGGAGAAGATGGGGAAAAGGACCTTGCAGTTCAGCCAATCAGCATTCGGCTAGCGGTCACATAGGTTTGTCATGTGACCGCAGTGCAGCCGCGTCACAACCCATGTGACCGCTAGCCGAATGCTGATTGGCTGGACTGCAAGGTCCTTTTCCCCATCTTCTCCCGGTGGTCTCGGAGGTCCTGTAACAGCCAGAGGTCTTGGGTACCGGTCCCGGTAGATAAGGTACAGGAGTACAGGAGGTGAGTATTAATGTTTATTGTTTTTAACCCCTTAGATTAACTTTTAGGGTACTTTTGTAGTGTATCTGTATAGATACACTGCAAAAGTACAGGTTACTACTCGGACTCGCTGGACTCGCAACGAGTACCGAGTCTCGGACCCGGACTCGTTAGAGTCCAGCGAGTCCGAGTATTTTAGGATTCGCCCATCCCTAATTAAGAATTTAGATAGTTCTTATGTAATAGACGGTCGTTGGTAGATCTCCCTTGTTGCCATCTAAACCACTACTATAAACTATATCAGAATAGGCAACGCCAACATTCCGCATTACGAGTTTGTGATATGTGGCGTCATTGACGTTATACATGTTTCTACCTGACGTCACGAACCTATTGCCGAAACCTATGAATATTCTGATTGCTTAGATATTGAAGATAACATAAAAGAATACCTTGGATTGGCGAAAGCAATGGACAAATTAACTTAAAGGTCCACGTCAAAGCCTTTCCCCATAATTACATACAGTTCACGTTCATACATGATGATCTGTACGAGGTTCCCGATACCAGATAAAGGACATTATGTGGTTTACATCCACAACTGGGGGAAATTGTAACGAGCGCTCGGGTTTTTGTATATACAACACGTTCAATAAACACCGTAAAAACGCTGCTTTTAATTTAAACGTTTTATGACGTGTTTACATTGACCAGATATGCATGTAAGTCCGCTAAGCTGACGGGATTCACATACGGCAAACATTGTCCTATTTGCATGCATGTGTTGTATAGCAACAGAATATTACATTGACGCCATGTTTACTTAGAAACGGATTTTAATTAAAAATACACAATTTATAAACAGCGAGCGAGGAGTCTATTTAACTTAATATTGGGCACCGTGGTCTGTATACATTGGAAGACACACACAATAAATGGCAGATCGGGACTGCAATTACGTAAGTGCCGGTGGACACCGGAGGAAACTTACACATTTTTAATACAAATATCACTTTCTAACAAAAAATTTAATTAAATAAAAAACTATATATGATAAATGTATACCATATATCGTTTCCAATTTGCTTTCTCTAGTCTTATAGCTTTATTTTATTTTATATATATTTTGTCTTTTATATACAGTTGTGCCCAAAAGTATTGACACCCCTGCAATTCTGTCAGATAATCCTCAGTTTCTTCCTGAAAATGATTGCAATCACAAATTCTTTGCTATTATTATCTTCATTTAATTTGTCTTCAATGAAAAAACACAAAAGAGAATGAAGCAAAAAGCAAAACATTGATCATTTCACACAAAACTCGTTCATAGGTCCGCTCCGCGCTCCACCGTCGGCACACCCACGCTAGGGCTCCTTCCATGTCCTGGCGGAGCCGTCCAAGCGAGTACCACCACTAGTCAGCATCCCCTCTGAAGTTAAGAGGGACGCTGCTGCCGGGTCTCCTTGCGCGGCTCAGGACTGTTTTTCGAGCTCGCTCACTACATCTCTCCAACGGGGTGCCGCCATGCTGCCGGGTGTATAGGAGCCTTGGTGTTTCTGTCCTTCTTTTCCGGTTTGTCTTCTTATGGGCAGCCACTCCCGGGGAACTTCCTGTGGGCCGCCCCCCCCCCCCCCCCGATTGATTGATGGCAATCTGGGCGGCCACACTTTTTGGCACCTCCGTCTTGGCCCTCCTTCTTCTAGGGGCTGAGGCACACCTCCAGGCCTGCACATGGCATTTAGTACATGGCTACAGTGCCATCTTGGGTCCTCCTGCAGTAATGGTGGGAACTCATTTTTGGCGCCAAGCAATGGCGGAAAAAGTTAATTTCAATAGTCCAAGGCGTACAGTGCCCGGTGTGTTACCGGGCACGGTATCCTGTTCGTGATCGCCAGAAAAGATATGTCGAGCCCCAGGCTGTGGGGTACTTGGGTATCAAGCTCCAAGGGATTAACTGTGTCAGAGGGAAGTGGTGGCTCTCCTGATCCCGTGTCCTGGGGACTTCTTTGAAAAGGGTATATTTACAGGGGATGCTATATACAAGATGCCGTGACGCCACCTGAAGTTTGTGGTGATGCGTCACCAGCGCAGCCACAGTCTGCCGGAGGTATATGGTAATGCGGCAAGTTGTCAAAGTCCCCTACAGGTAGGGCTGGACCTCTGGGACAGCGTTCCTGTATGGGGAACAAGTTCATGCGAAGGAAACACAGGCAAAGTCACTTTTCCTCCGGGTACTTTACTGTTAATTGCAGCAGTGGTAGTTACAAGTGACAGTTCACACACACAGACACCGCCGCACACATACACCACTGAAAACCGACACTGCCGTACATAGACACCACCGCACACAGACGCCGCCGAACACCGCCGCACACCGACACCGCTGCACACAGACACAGCCACACACAGACACTACCGCACACTGACACCACTGAACACCGACACCACCGCACACTGACACCACTGAACACCGATACCGCCGCACACCAACACCGCCGCACACAGACACCACTGAACACTGACACCACCGCACACTGACACCACTGAACACCAACACCACCGCACACAGACACCGCCGCACACTGACAACACCGCACACTGACACCACTGAACACCGACACCACCGCACACTGACACCACTGAACACCGATACCGCCGCACACCAACACCGCCGCACACAAACACCACTGAACACTGACACCACCGCACACTGACACCACTGAACACCAACACCACCGCACACAGACACCGCCGCACACTGACAACACCGCACACTGACACTGCTGCACACTGACACCACTACACACCAACACTGCTGCACACTGACCCTGCTGCACACTGACACCGCCGCACACTGACAACGCCGCACACTGACAACGCCGCACACTGACAACGCCGCACACTGACAACGCCGCACACCGACACCGCCACACACCGACACTGCTGGACACTGACACTACTACACACCGACACTGCTGCACACTGACACCGTTGCACACCGACACCGCTGCACACCGACACCACTGAACACCGACACTGCTGCACACCGACACCACTGCACACCGACACCGCCGCACACCGACACCACTGCACACCGACACCACTGCACACCAAGACCGCCGCATACCAACACCACCGAACACCGTCACTGCTGCACACTGACACCACTGTACACTGACACCGCTGAACACCGTCACTGCTGCACACTGACACCACTGTACACCGACACCGCTGAACACCGTCACTGCTGCACACTGACACCACTGTACACCGACACCGCTGAACACCGTCACTGCTGCACACTGACACCACTGTACACCGACACCGCTGAACACAGACACTGGTGCACACTTACATATAATATAAAATATAAAAAAACAGAAAAAGGATGTAGAAAGAAAACATGAATTGTTAATAGTCTCATAATACATACTTGTGGTTTTGTGGTTTTATTATTTAAGTGTTTTTGTTTTTTTTTTTTGCAACCACCGGATTTATGGGACGTCTTGACCAGACTGATGATTTAGTTTTTTTTTTTACTTTTTTGGATATGTCAGCCTAAATGGGAATTATTTTCATGTTTGTTGGTTCACGTCAACAAGTTTTAGATTGTTTTCTCTGGCATGGTCGAGTCTTTTTATTGGTCGTAAATTGGAATAAATCTGCTTCTAGTGAGTAATCATTGCTTAGGAAACCCAAAAGTACATTTCCAAGAGCGTTCCCATAGGGCTTTTATGAATTACCGCAAAGCCCCAAATAAAAACCAATAGTTTTTGTTCGGAGTCCATCAATATAAAGGTGAAACTAATTGTTATAGAGACGAAAACTAAACTTCTATCTCATAGCACTGTATATTATTGTTATATATATATTTTTAATATACAGGTACATCTCAATGAATTAGAATATGAGGAAAAATAATAATAATATTTATTCATTTATATAGCACTTTACATATATTTGCAACACTGTCCCCATTGGGGCTCACAATCTAAGGCTGCATCTCAATGAATTAGGATATCATCAAAAATGTAATCAATGCCAGTGGGTTCAATACATAAAGTGACACCCATATATTATATAGAGTCATTACACACAGAGGGATCTATTTCATGTGTTTATTTCTGTTAATGTTGATGATTATGGAAACCCAAAGGTCATTATCTCAGAACATTAAAGTAGGGAGGATGAAGGGTCTGAGAGATAAAATATGACCTAAATAGGTATCAGAGGCTTCACCTTGTGTGGTTGTCAGAGTCACAACCACAATAAAAGAAGATCATAGTGGTCATAAACTTGTAAATAACTCAGGAAAGAATAAAGTGACGTTAAAACCGAGCACACCATTGTTTTTCTTATGAAATTCTCAATACGTTTGATGTGTCACATGACCCTCTTCCCGTTGAAAGAAATAAAGTTGGATCCAAAATGGCCGACTTCAAAATGGCCGCCATGGTCACCCCCCATCCGGAAAAGTTTTCCCCCTCCTGTATACTATTGTGCCACAAACAGGAAGTTAGGTGATTCCCTGTAGGGTATTTATTAGTGATGGGCGAATCCTAAATTACTCGGAATCGCTTGACTCTAGCGAGTCCGAGCACAGGACTCGCTACTCGTTGCGAGTCTAGCGAGTCCAATGTTAATGAATGGGGAAGCGAGTAATAGCGAGTAGTGTGAGATTTACAAATCGCAGATGTGTCTCGGAAGCTTCAGCCTGAAGCAATCCTAGTTTTGTCATTTATTTGCATTGGACTCGTTTACTTTGTAAGTAATTGCTGACTCGCACAGATAAGAGTCCTGTCTTCTCTGTGTGCTGGCTGCCGCAGCTCCAGGGTCCTAGAGCCTGCCTGCTGCCTGATGTAGCAGTGCTGAGATTGTTCTCAGTCTGCTCATTCCCTGTGTACAGACATGAATGTCTGTGCACAGAGATGATGTAGCAGAGCTGAGATTGTTCTCAGTCTGCTCATTCCCTGTGCATAGAGATCTATATCTATGCACAGGGGATGTAGCAGAGAGGACATCGCGTTTTGGACTGCGTTGGACGGAAGAGGATTTTTTTAATTAAAGATGGAGTCCCTAATGGCTTTTTTTTTTATTTCTAATAAAAAATTTTCTTTGTGTTGTGTTTTTTTTAAAACAATTTAATAGAAATTCATGGCGGTCATGTCTAATATTGGCGTGACCACCATAAATTTCGGGCTTAGGGCCAGCTGATAATACAAAGCTGGCCCTAACCTCTTTATTACCCAGCGTGCCACCGCTACCAGGGCCGCTGGAAGAGCGGGGGTCAGCGCCAGAGGATGGCGCTTCAATGAACGCGCCATCTTCTGGGGCGGCTGCGGGCTGCAATTTGCAGCGGGGGGTGCCCAGAAAGCTTGGGCATCCCTGCGCTGCGGATTCCAGCCCCCAGCTGCTTAGCTGTACCTGGCTAGACATAGAAATTGCGCGGAGCCCCACGCATTTTTTTAAAATTATTTCATGAGATTCTGACTCTGACTCTGAGACTCTGACTCTGAGACTCTGACTCTGAAATTCATTAAATAATTTAAAAAAAATGCGTGGGGCTCCGCGCAATTTCTATGTCTAGCCAGGTACAGCTAAGCAGCTGGGGGCTGGAATCCGCAGCGCAGGGATGCCCAAGCTTTCTGGGCACCCCCCGTTGCAAATTGCAGCCCGCAGCCGCCCCAGAAGATGGCGCGTTCATTGAAGCGCCATCCTCTGGCGCTGAACCCCGCTCTTCCAGCGGCCCTGGTGGCGGTAGCACGCTGGGTAATAAAGGGGTTAATACCAGCTTTGTTATACAAGCTGGTATTAAGCCTGAGATTCTTAATGTCAGGCCACGTTTGACCCAGCCACTAAGAATCTCCAATAAAGGGTTAAAAAAACACAGAGAAAATTTTTTATTTGAAATAAAAAAAAAGCCATTAGGGACTCCATCTTTAATTTAAAAAATCCTCTTCCGTCCGACGTAGTCCAAAACGCGATGTCCTCTCTGCTACATCCCCTGTGCATAGATATAGATGTCTATGCACAGGGAATGAGCAGACTGAGAACAATCTCAGCACTGCTACGTCATCTCTGTGAGCAGGCGGGCTCTAGGACCCTGGAGCTGCACAGAGAAGACAGCTGGACTCAGCTCGCAATGTAACAGCAGTTATTTGCGAGTTTCCCTGCTATCACTGGCACAGTAGCCGAGTCTAATGCAAACAAAGGCAATCCTAGTTTTGTCAGCGTTTCTGACAAAACTAGGATTGATATTGATTTGCATTGGACTCGTGCGAGTAATCACTGGGAAACTCGCAGAGTACCGAGTCCTGCGAGTCCCTTACTACTCGCTGAGTAACGAGTCCTAGCGAGTATATTCGCCCATCCCTAGTATTTATATATAGAATTGGATTAAATCCTATTGAAGTTGATATCACCAACCATTCCCATTTTATTTAGGTGCATCCATATAAATGGCCCACCCTGTAGATATATAACTATATAAGTGAATTAATATTATTATTAAATTATATTATTTCCTGCGAAGTCAGCAAGTTAGCTAGAAGTGACTACACAGGATCTGACTACACAGTGATTGTTTGTAGTCTGTAACCATGGAGACATAGAACTCTGCACTGAAGTTCTACACACAAAACAAGGGAGATATTTTTTTAAGCAGCCCAAAAACTGTAACAAAGTTACCCGTACTCTTAAAAGTAGCTCGGCATTTTCACTTGAATCATTACATCATAATTAGTCCTCCATTACACACACATTATCAGACGTCTTTAGTCGGGTCAGCTCATGTTTCCCCGAGAGTCTCGCTTATTTCTGTTCTTTCATAAGATTCCATTAAATGTTCATATCTATTTTTTTGGCTAACTTTGTTCTCCAGAGCCACTGACCTGGCAGAGATTGTAAAGGCTTTCCCCAATTAGCATGCAATTAATTAATTAAGGCTTCTATGAGTACTAGAATTCTGGACTGTGTTTTCCTCGAGGAATAGAGACGGCCATAACCCGCTAATTTCTGAAAATGTCTTAATTGTGCGCTGCAAGAAGCAACTGTGCAGTGACAGTTATTATAAGATTGAACCTTTAAGCATTATATCTATGTTTATCCATATTATGGGAACAAATGTGTGTATATGATGCTTTGCGTAAGTATTCAACCCGTTAAAAGTCAATAATTTGGCTATGGGGACTATTATACTGTATAAGGGGGTGTGGGAGACCATTATACTGTGTGGGGGGCTGTAAGGGACTATGATACTGTATGGAGGTGGTACGTGACCATCATACTGTATAGGAGGCTGTGGGGGACCACTATACTGTATGAGGGGGTGTATGGAATCAATAGCGCTATATAAATGAATAAATATTATTATAAATTATTATTATACTGTGTGGGGGGCTGTAAGAGACCGTCATAAAGTATGGGGGTGGTACGTGACCATCATACTGTATAGGAGGCTGTGGGGGACCATTATTTTGTATGGAGGGCTTTGGGGGACCATTATACTGTATGGGGGGGCTGTGTTGGGACCATTATACTGTATGGGGTTAGTGTGTGACCATCATACTGTACGTGGGGTGTGGGGGATCATTATACTGAATGGGGGTGATGGGGGACAATCATACTATATTGAAGTCTGTGGGGGACCATCATATTGTATGGGGGCTGTGGGGGACCATCATACCCTATGTCGGGTGTAGTGGACCATCATACTGTATGGGGGGGTTGTGGGGGACTATCATATTGTATGGGGGCTGTGTGGGACTATCATACTGTATGGGGGGCTGTGGAGGACCATCATACTGTTTGTAGGGAGCTGTGGGGCACTATAATATTGTATGGGGGGGCTGTGGGGGACTATCATATTGTATGGGAGGCTCCTGGCGCTTACACCTGAAGAACATCTCTAGAGTCCGCCCCTTTCTCACCATGGCAACAACTAAAACCCTCACCGTGGCCCTAATCCACTCCCGCCCTGATTATTGCAATTCTCTTTTAATTGGCCTACCCCTCTCTAAACTTTCCCCTCTACAGTCCATCCTTAATGCAGCAGGCAAAATCACGTAACTGGCCAATCGTTACTCAGATGCCTCCGCTCTGTGCCAGTCATTGTACTGGCTGTCTATACACTACAGGATAAAGTTTAAATAGCTTGTTCTCACCCACAAAGCTCTTCACAGTGTAGCACCCCCCTACATGTCCTCTCTCATCTCTGTCTATCACCCTACCCATTCTCTACGTTCTACAAATGACCTTTGACTAACATCTGCACTAATCCGATCCTCCCACTCCCGGCTCCAAGACTTCTCCCGAGCTGCACCAATTCTCTGGAATGCTCTACCTCAAGAAATCAGGACCATCCACAACTTCAGGTGCTTGATTGTGTATTTTCTTACTGTATTATACTGTGTATTTTCCTCTATTACCCACTGTATTGTAAAGCACTGCGGAATATGTTGGCGCTATATAAATAAAGATTTATTATTATTATTATAAGTTATAACCAAAGACCACAGCAAAATTGAATGTGTAGGGTAAAAAAAGAGCTTGTAAAAGTCAAACAGTGATACATTTGTATTGAAACCCAATTGCAAAACTGATGTTTAGTCCCTCAAGCATACATTTAAGTAAAGAAAAAAAAAATGTCCGCAAAGTTGGCAAACCCCTTTAAGACTACCAGAAGAAATAGAGTCCTGCTGTACAGAACCCATATATCACCCCTTTAATTGCACCTATAGGTTCGGTTGCAACTGGCATATCATATCTGTCATGCTGATGAGTGTTGGCCAACTGCAACATGGAACCAGGTTCTCCCAGGATGGAGGATGGGTGTAACTAGGCGTCTACCTCGTCTTTATTAGAGCCTCTGATGGTGAGGTTCAGCTTGTGCTGGAAGGTAGTTGCCAGTATCACTCCAGAGCTACCCTAGGTTCCAGAGCAGCTGACTGCATGGATCGGGAGTGCAAGCAGGGTGACTTGAACAGGTATGTTGACTGGTATCGACAGGCACGGCAGATTCTGGCAGGTGCAGCAGGTACGGCAGGTATTAGTAGGTATGTCAGGTTCTGACAGGTACTGGTAGGTACGGCAGGTATTGGTGGGTACATCATGTTCTGGCAGGTATTGCAAGTATTGGGTACACAAGACCGGCACTAGAACACAGGTACAGTTTAGCAAGCACAGATAACAGACACGGGGAAATCAAGTAGCAAGCATGTCTATAGCAGTGAAATTGCATTGCTCAGGCACCTCCCAAAAGGGAATGGTGCTTTAGGTATCTAGAGTCATCCAGTCATACAGACACATACAGAGGCAGGGAGTGGGAACACTTGTGCCGTAAGCATGCACCCAAGGCCCCAAGAGCAGGAAGCAGGAGCAGGAACCAAAACGGACACCGCAGGGTGGTCGGAGGGGTAAGTGCCCCGGTGACCCTGCTGCAGGGTCGTCAGCTCTAGCATTACAATATCTACGACTGGACTCACCGAAGATTGAGAATCTGGTTTTGCTCTTATAGATTAAGTGTAGATGGAAAATTGGGTGATGATAAAATTGGGGGCATTGTAAATATTTGGCAAACTTTAGAATGTTCTGAAATGGGCACACTGTTCCCACCCGTACGTCACACGGGATACCAGTAAATATCATTTCCAGTTTCTGTATCTAATATTCAATAAGTCAAAGTTTTGAGTCATGTATCAGGACTTTTTTTTGCTTCTCCATCTTAAATCCTAATTCCTGGTAGCCGGTAATCTCCGGGCAGCCACGACTGATAGAAGAAAACAGACGTATTCCTTACTAATAAATCCAATATTTAGGTCAACACCGAGACCATCTTTACAGCAAATATTTTCACGACATGTGCTTCTCATTTTGACTGTGTGTGGTGCCGTTCAAGTTTTGTCATCCAATGTAATTCCTGCCAGAGGGTAGAATTTGCAAAATAATCGGAAAAATATTAAGAGATAAAGAGAGAAAAAAAATGATCTTAACCCTTCCATTGCCAAGAAAAAGGATTGGTTTGCGCTCAATGATAATTCCTAATACTTCTAAGGGCCCTTTCACATCAGCGTTTTTTTAAATTTGCGGCAGATGCGGTGAAAAAACCGCATCTGCCGCAACTGCCGCATAACGGTTCCACTTGCGGCACGGTTGCGGTTTTTTCCATAGGAAGTATAGGGGGACTTGCGGCAGATGCGGCAAGTGCGGTATTGCACTTGCGGCAGGTGCGGCAGAGAAAAAAACCGCAGTAAGCCGCGGTTTTTTTCTCTGCCGCACCTGCCGCAAGTGCAATACCGCACTTGCCGCATCTGCCGCAAGTCCCCCTATACTTCCTATGGAAAAAACCGCAACCGTGCCGCAAGTGGAACCGTTATGCGGCAGTTGCGGCAGATGCGGTTTTTTCACCGCATCTGCCGCAAATTTAAAAAAACGCTGATGTGAAAGGGCCCTAAGAATCTCATATTTAAAAGATGGGTTTTCAACATTTCAAAATGTTTAAAAAGATGACGGGGATTGGATGCATCAAGTCTACGTGACGATACTAATCAAGACAAGTGTGTTACCCAAATTATCCTACAAATTAACCTTATGACGCTGAAAACAACAAAACATTGCTTTACCAACAGAACAACCCAACTGGAGTAGTCAAGACTCAATGACGTCATGCCACCCTAGTACGGTTATCTTCCAAGCCAACTTTGGAAAAGTTTCCTTATATGAGCCATTAATGTGCCAGAATGGAGAGTAGAGATTTTTATT
This sequence comes from Allobates femoralis, assembly GCA_033576535.1. NCBI lineage: Eukaryota > Metazoa > Chordata > Amphibia > Anura > Aromobatidae > Allobates > Allobates femoralis. Next base: position 97,156,314 of record JARQOC010000007.1, read on the forward strand.
TATATAGCCCCATTAATCCAATGGGGCTGTACATGAGAAAGGGTTACATAGAAAACTATAGATATAGTTGACAGTAAACGAATGAACAATGACAACAATGACAGACTGGTACAGAGGGGAGAGGACTTGCATTCTACCGGGGAGGAGACAGTAGGTCATGAGTGCAGCATCTCCGGTGGCGGTGGGGTGGCAGCTCTGGTGGCAGTGGGGTGGCAGCTCAAGTGGCGTTAGGGCTGCGGCTCTGGTGGCATTGAAGCGGCAGCTCCGGTGGCGATGGGGTGGCAGCTCATGTGGCAGTGTGGTGGCAGATCTGGTGGCAGTGGGGTGGCAGCTCAAGTGGCATTAGGGCTGCGGCTCTGGTGGCATTGAAGCGGCAGCTCCGGTGGCGATGGGGTGGCAGCTCATGTGGCAGTGGGGTGGCAGCATGGTGATTGCAGGCTGTAGCTTTCTTGAAGAGATGGGTTTTCAGGTTCCATTTGAAGGATCCGAGTGTGGTGGATAATCTGACGTGTTGGGGCGTAGAATTCAAGAGGATGGGGGATACTTGGAAGAAGCCTCGGAGACGATTGGGTGAGGAATAAATAAGTGTGCAGGAGGAGGAGGAGGAGGTCTTTGGAGGATTAGAAGATTACGTGAGGGATGATATTGGGATATTAGTTTGGAGATATAGGGAGGGGACAGGTTATGGACGGCTTTGTAGGTCAGGGTTAGTAGCTTGAACTGGATTCGTTGGGGAATTGGGAGCCCATAGAGATCTGTGGAGGTAAGAAACAGGGAAGGAGAGAGGTGGATTAGTTGAGCAGCAGAGTTGAGGACAGACTGGAGATGGGTGAGAGTGTTAGCAGGGAGGAAACAGAGGAGGAGGTTTAAGTAAGCAAGGTGGGAGATGATGAGGGCATGTACAAGAATTTTAGTAGATTGAAGGCTGAGGAAGGAACAGATTCTGGAAATATTTTTGAGCTGAAGGCGACAGGAGGTGGCGAGAGTACTCTACCCTAGAGTGAGTTGCAATTTAGATGAGCTGATGTGGAATTTGTAAGATCTGTTGGCATAACATCTTTACTTTGATTTCTCATCCCCATTTTCCCATCTGACTGCTGCACCGGTGCCGACATGTCCATCAAGACCAACGATTTTAGAGGATCCACCGCCAATGTGTGAGCACATAACATACTCTAGAGCAAATTGCCCTTTAGATGAGCCAATGGGGCATTTGTAAGACCGGCAGGTTGCCATTTAGATCAGCCAATGTAGCATAAGACCCGTTGGTATAACATCTGTACTTTGATTCCTCATCCCCATTTTCCCATCTGACTCCTGCACCGGTGCCCACGTGTCCGTCAAGACCAGCGGTTTTAGAGGATCCACTGCCACCGTGTGAGCACATAACATACTTTAGAGACAGCTGCCATTTAGATGAGTTCATGTGGCATTTGTAAGACGGGTTGGCATAATATCCCTACTTTGATTTGTCAGCTCCATTTACCCATCTGACTGCTGCACCGGTGCCCACGTGTCCACCAAGATCAGCAGGTTTAGAGGATCCACCGCCACCGTGTAAGAATGTAACATACTCTAGAGCGAGTTGCCATTCAGATGAGTCGATGTGACATTTGTAAGACTGGTTGGCATAACATCTCTACTTTGATTTCTCATCCCCATTTTACCATCTGACTGCTGCACCGCTGCCCACGTGTCCATCAAGACCAGCAAGTTTAGAGGATCCACCACCACCATGTGATCACGTAACATACTCTAGAGTGAGTTGCCATTTAGATGAGCCGATGTGGCATTTGTAAGGCCGGTTGGCATAACATCCTTCATTTGATTTCTCATCCCCATTTTCCCATTTGACTGCTGCACTGGTGCCCACATGTCCATCAAGGCCAGCAGGTTTAGAGGATCCACCGCCAGCATGTGAGCACGTAACATACTCTAGAGCGAGTTGCCACTTAGATGAGCCAATGTGACATTTGTAAGACCCGTTGGCATAACATCCTTACTTTGATTTCTCATCCCCATTTTACTATTTGACTGCTGCACCGGTGGCCACGTGTCCATCAAGACCAGCAGATTTAGAGGATCCACCGCCACTATGTGAGCACGTAACATACTCTAGAGCGAGTTGCCACTTAGATGAGCCGATGTGGCATTTGTAAGACCGGTTGGAATACCATCCTTCCTTTGATATCTCATCCCCATTTTCCCATCTAACTCCTGCACCGGTGCCCACGTGTCCACCAAGACCAGCAGGTTTAGAGGATCCACCGCCACCGTGTGATCACGTAACATACTCTAGAGTGAGTTGCCACTTAGATGAGCCAATGTGGCATTTGTAAGACCGGTTGGCATAACATCCTTCCTTTGATATCTCATCCCCATTTTCCCATCTAACTCCTGCACCGGTGCCCACGTGTCCATCCAGACCAGTGGGTTTAGAGGATCCACCGCCACCGTGTGATCACGTAACATTCTCTAGAGCGAGTTGCCATTTAGATGAGTTCATGTGGCATTTGTAAGATGGGTTGGCATAATATCCCTACTTTGATTTGTCAGCTCCATTTACCCATCCGACTGCTGCACCGGTTCCCACGTGTCCACCAAGATCAGCAGTTTTAGAGGATCCACCGCCACCGTGTGAGAATGTAACATACTCTAGAGCGAGTTGCAAATTAGATGAGCAGATGTAGCATTTGTAAGACCGGTTGGCGTAACATCTTTACTTTGATTTCTCATCACCATTTCACCATCTGACTCCTGCACCGGTGCCCATGTGTCCATCAAGACCAGCGGATTTAGAGGATCCACCACCAGCATGTAAGGACGTAACATACTCTAGAGGGAGTTGCCATTTAGATGAGCCGATGTGGCATTTGTAAGGCTGGTTGGCATAACATCCTTACTTTGATTTCTCATCCCCGGTTTCCCATCTAACTGATGCACCGGTGCCTATATGTCCATCAAGACCAATGAGTTTACAGGATCCACCGCTACCGTGGGAGCACGTAACATACTCTAGAGCGAGTTGCCACTTAGATGAACCAATGTGACATTTGTAAGACCGGCAAGTTGCCATTTAGATGAGCCGATGTGGCATTTGTAAGACCGGTTGGCATAACATCCTTACTTTGATTTCTCATCCCCAGTTTCCCATCAGACTGCTGCACCGGTGCCCACGTGTCCACCAAGACCAGCAGGTTTAGAGGATCCACCACCACCATGTGATCACGTAACATACTCTAGGTTGCCACTTAGATGAGCCAATGTGGCATTTGTAAGACCGGTTGGCATAACATCCCTACTTTGATTTCTCATCCCCATTTTACCATCTGATTCCTGCACCGGTGCCCACGTATCCATCCAGACCAGCAGGTTTAGAGGATCCACCGCCACCGTGTGATCACATACCATACTCTAGAGCGAGTTGCCACTTAGATGAGCCAATGTGGCATTTGTAAGACCAGTTGGCATAACATCCTTACTTTGATTTCTCATCCCCATTTTCCCATTTGACCAACAAGTTTACAGGATCCACCGCTACCGTGTGAGAACGTAACATACTCTAGAGCGAGTTGCCACTTAGATGAACCAATGTGACACTTGTAAGACCGGTTGGCATAACATCCTTACTTTGATTTCTCATCCCCATTTTCCCATCTGACTCCTGCACCGGTACCAACGTGTCCACCAAGACCAACGGGTTTAGTTTAGAGGATCCACCACCACTGTGTGACCACGTAACATACTCTAGAGCGAGTTGCCATTTAGATGAGCCGATGTGGCATTAGTAAGGCCGGTTGGCATAACATCCTTACTTTGATGTCTCATCCCCATTTTCTACACGTTCACAAAACTGTTAAATGCAGTAATTGAATGTAAAGTTCTATTTTTTCCATCTCTGCGAGTTTTAATGTGATTTATACCCTTCCATCCTCGTAATATCAATAGACACGATGCCAATGAGCTGATGGGAGTAAAATCAATAGGTATAATTGTGCTGACGTGGTGAGATAATTAAATGTACAATTCATTTTTTAGAGTACCGAAAGAAAAAAACACTTTGGGAAATACTTTTTTTTATTAAAATAAAAATGTCATGTGCTGACGGCGGACGATGACCACAATTTTTTTTCCCCTGATCTTTTCGCATTTCCATAAACGTTAACTATGTCAAATTAGACACGTCCGCAGATTCTATAATTCCTGATTAGGAGGGTGATGGGGCTGGAGCCTGCATACATCAGCTTTATTTTTTCACTTAAGCCAGGGCAAAGAAAGACAAGTAATGAAAATGTCATGTAAGTTCTGCTATTTATTGCACTATTCCTTCTTTGTATTTAAAATTCATTTATCGGGTTCTTTCGGAGTCTGATTAGACTTTTTTGGGCTCACCAAATCCTTTTCGGTCAACCATCTATATATATCTTGTATCCGCTTTTAATTGCAACCGTTTTTTTTCCCCTTAACATTTGCACAATGGACTTGTCATCAAGAAGATCTAACGTCAATCGTTTTGCAGGTTTGGCAACTTTGTGATCACTCCCATCTCCTTTATATGGTCACATGATCGAGCATTCCTTGCTGGTGATTGAACGCCATTCCTGGTCGGGCTAACTGAGGTGTAGGTAGTACTCTGGAAAGCTGATCGTTGCCAAGCAGCAGGCGTGAAGTTGCCTTGTTACTTCCCTGTCTGTCTCCCCTTCAATTATGTCTTGTTTGTTGCAGTGTTTGGGACTAGTGCTCCCGCCGACCATCTCCCTATTGAGGGCTTACATCAGGGCCAGCAATGAACTAGGTATCATGCTCAATGACAGGGTGAAAGAACCTGTATAGGGACAGTAGGGAAATCAAGGCAGGTGAGCACAGGAGGGTCCTTTCTCCCGTTCCCTTTAAACAAGGCCCCCCATTGTATTTGTTGCCCCCCCCTGGTGTTTTCCCAGTCTGTTGTTGTGATTAGTGCCTTGGACATCGTTTGTCCTTCCGCCGCTGTCACGCACCAAGTCCGCGGCGTGACATCATCTCATAAGAAATGGCAATAAATCAGCTCCAAAGTCACATCCATATGGCGTTGGCTTCGAATGAACTTTGAGTCCATGTTAGAGAAAGTTGAATTGATTTGGAATTAATTAAATTACGATTTTCCCTAGTTTTTTGGGATTCTGGCAAACCCAATGTTTTTGGGAATTGATTTTCAAGAAACCAACAAAATCAATTTTTCTGCAATGTTTTGAGGGTCGGGAAGGGATTTAATAAAGACCAACTATCCTGGGTGTTTCACCTCTCCTTATGACGCTTTCTCGCTCTTCTGCAATGGATCGGGACAGAATTTATTTAGACCCAATAGTATTTGCTGCCACAAATTGAGTGACGGTCAATTTCGGGATGGTCTCTCAACTCTAGTCGAGCCTCAGACAAATACCCTGCTGGACCACTCTGATGCTTGAAACGGCCATTCTGTTGACCATTAACTCTCCCCGATGTTCCCATGAACATGTATGCTTGAATAAAGGGCAGCGATATTGTGAACGATATCGCTGCAACGTCACTGCTTTTGTGTCGTTGCAGCAACCCTGTAGCGATGTCGCTGCGTGTGACATCCCGCAACGATCAGCGATCAGCCGCGCCGAGGTGCGTCTCCTTGACCGGGTCCCTAACTTTCATTTTCAGACTCTATCTGGTTTAAAATACGGTTTTCAGAGATAAACCTGGTTAGCAAAAAACACTCATGAGGAAGTAGCCTTAGGCCCCCTTTAAACAACGATTTTCAGGATCCGGGATTCCTATGGGGCCGAATTGCACCGGATGGCAGTGTTTTGCAATCTGGTTTTGTGCTGCCCGGGAGGATCCGTCAGCTTTCGTTTTTTTGGTCCTGACAGAAAATCGGAACAAGTAGTATTTTTTGTGTCCGGGGCCAAAACCGCTCAAAATCGGATCCTCCCGGATCCTCCCCGGTCTGGCGCTCCCTAACATGGGAGTCTATGGCGCCGGATCCAAGATAAAATCATATCCGGGAGCCGAACGCCGGGTGCTGGAGTTTAGCAGCGAGGGCGGCTAAACTTCAGCACCATGAGCTGTCCCCTCCAGAGAGTTTGGGGCCGCTAGCCTCGATCTTGAAATTTCAGCAGCTGCAGCTGCTATTTGGCTGCATCTGGCTACAAACCGGACCGGAGGGCATATTTGTGCTCAGGTTCTGTTTGAAAATCGGGTTCGGGGCTGTCTGGTTTACAACGGACAGCCCCGGACCTGATCCAGCCTTGGTGTGAAGGGGGCCTAAGGCTGGTTTCACACAGCTGTTTTTTGGAATCCCTGTGATTCCAGCTTAAATTGGGTACACCTGCAGGCATTTGTGGGTGCATCCAGATCTTCCCATTTTCCCCTGATCCGGCTGTCAACGTTTTTTTCACTAAGACCAAGATTGCAAGATGT